>CAUYQG010107697.1:0-94274 GCA_963574415.1 Tarsius wallacei
AGTGCAGTGGCCGCTCCCAGCCATCTCAGCCTCGACCTGCTGGGCTCCGGCGATCCTTCCGCCTTCCAAGTAACTGGAACTACAGGCGCGCACTACCACGCCCGGCTGATTTTTTGATTTATTGTAGAGATGAGGTCTCGCCAAGTTGCCCAGGTGGGTCTTGAACCTATGGGCTCAGGCAATCCACTCATCTCAGCCTCCCAAAGTGCGGTATTACAGGCTGAGCTACCAAGCCCGGCTTTGCTTCTTAATAATAGCCATTCTGACGGGTGTGAGACGGTATCTCATTGTAGTTTTTTGTTTTGTTTTTTTTTTTGAGTTGGAGTCTCACTCCATCACCCAGACTGGAGTGCAGTGGCCGCTCCCGGTCACCGCAGCCTCGACCTGCTGGGCTCCAGTGATCCTTCCACCTCAGCCTTCCAAGTGGCTGGAACTACAGGTGCACGCTACCATGCCCAGCTAGTTTTTGATTTATTGTAGAGATGAGGTCTCGCCAAGTTGCCCAGGCGGGTCTCGAGCCCGCGGGCTCAGGCAATCCACTCACCTCAGCCTCCCAAGGCGTGGGATTACAGGCTGAGCCACCAAGCCCGGCTTCATTGTAGTTTTGACTTGTGTTTCTCTGATGATTAGTGATGTTGTGCATGTTTTCATGTGTTTGATATCCACAGAAGCACTCTTTCTTTTTGTATGAGTCAGGGTTCTCCAGAGAAACAGAACCACTGGAATACAAATATAGATGTATTATGAGGAATTGGCTCACATCATTATGGAGGCTGAGAAGTCCCCCAATCTGCTGTCTGCAAACCGGAGATCCAGTGAACCTGATAGTGTGATTGTAGTCCAAGTTCAAAGGCCTGAGTCCCAGGGGGAACCAATGGTGTAAAAGCCCAAAACAAAGGCGAGAAGACTGATGTTCTAGCTCAAGCAGTCAGGTGGGAAGCAAAAGCAGTGAAATCCTCTTTCCTTCTCCTTTTGTTCTGTTTGAGCCCTCCACAGGTTGGAATGATGGCCACCTACATGGGAGGGCAGTTAACTTTACTGAACCCACTGACCCAAATGCTAAGCTCATCCAGAAACACCTTCATATACATACCCAGAAATAGTGTGTAATCTGGGCACCCCTTAGCCCAGTCAAGTTAACACATAGAACTAACCATCACACTTTCCCTGGGTAGCCTCTCTTGCCTTTTTGCCTTCCCTCGGAGTGTGTTCCTTCCCAGACCTTCCATAGTTACTCTGCCTATTTATTTTAGAGAGGAAGTTTGAGGATGTGTCATTATTGAATCTCTTTCTATTCCACTGAAAAGGCTCTTGGAAAAAGTCAAAGGACTGTGCATCATACAACAGCCTACAAAGGCAACGGTACTGAATAAGATTAAAATGGAGCATGCTTTTTTTACTACAGACTCTCAGGTTTATAGCTGACATAAAGAAACTACAGATCTTGGGCAAGCCCCTTGGGTCCCCTCCCACTGTGGGAGCTTTTCTGTCCTCTCAGTAAATCCTGCTTTCAAAAAAAAAAAAAAAGAAAGAAAGAAACTACAGATCTTGTATGTCCTAATTGTATTTGTAGCCCAATGAGTAGAAGTTACATAGTATCACTTTTCTAGAGAGAGGGAGATCAGGAATTTTTCAGAGGTAGCACATGATGTCTTCATTTATTCATTCATTCATTCCCTTGTGGGCAGGGAGATGGGCGCATGGGCCAACTATGCTTTCTTGAGATAATCCTTTTTGAAAATGACTTGCATCCTTTCTGGCTGTGTTAAAAAATAAAGTGAAACATGTTTGGAAAATGTTGGCTCCATCTTGCCAAGCCTTCTGCCCATGAATTGCTTTAGAAATGGACCAAGTCTTTGTGAAGGCTGAAACAACTTTCCCATGTGTGTAAAATTGCAAAAGACCTTGTGAAATCCTTATTATCTTTTAGGTTGTGTTTCCCCTATGCTGCCAGGACTTCAAAGATTACAAAGCTTGGTCAGACGAGGAGAGAATCCTGTAAGTGGGAGCCCTCTGAAGACAATCAAAGGGCTTCCTCAGTATACCCTCTTTTGACTCAAGGTCCCCTAGAGTGGGTTGGGGCCCAGCACATTTTCCGAGGTGGCCGTTTGTGTCATCTGCATTTAGTCAAGTTTCATTTCCTGTGGTTTGTAGATTTCTCAAGTCTGAAGACATGAACCTCAAACGGTTAAAATACTTTAACTAAAAATGGATGCAATGAGGGAAAAAATATATATATGTGTTTGTAATTTCTACGAGGAAGTGAGACCAGGGCTCCACTAAGCAGCTTGCTTACTGTGTGTGTGAGGTCAGCACTCCACCCTCCCCCCCCACTCCCCCGGCAGGAAGGTCCACGACACCTGGAGTTCAGGCCTCCTTGTTGGTCGTCTTGGGAGGTGACAAAATGAGACCCATTTTCTGATAACTCAGACAAACAGTGTCTGCTTTTACTTTCATACATGGGACAACAGCCAAAAGTGACATTTCCACCAGAGCCAACTATGTTTCAGTCTCATACCCTTTCAAATGTGCAAAAAAGCTTATCTTCCACGCAAATATTTCTGAAGTTGTGACCAAAGAATGAGTAGAAAACTGTTCAGGTGGAGAAGTTAGAGAAAAAGAAGGGGGTGCTCCCTTTATCCTGGGTTTAGTTTTTTTTTTCCTTTTCCTCAGTCCTAGGACAGACCGTCTGAGGGTTCATGGGAGGCCTTTTATTAGAGACAATGCTACTGGGGGTGAGGGTGACTCTCAGTGAAGATCTGGTCCCTAAATTCCCTTATGGAACTTTTTGGTCTCCGGGGCTCTTCCTATCGGGTTTTCGCTGACAGTGAGATCTTTCTTGAACACTTTCTGCAAAACTGCAAACTTTCCTTTAGCTCCTACCCCCTGTTTCGTTTTTTAAAACCATTTACAACTATCTGGAACACCGTCTAGTTCGCTTGCTTTTGTCTTTTTTCCCCTCTAGTAGGTAAGCATCGTGAAGGTAGGGATGTTTGACTATTTTATGTCCTGCTTCAAACATAATGAATGCCTAAGATGGTACATAGCAAGTGCTCAGTAAATGTTTGTTGAATGAGGAATGAGTGTCTGCTCTTTTTTTTGAGTCAGAGTCTCACTCTGTCACCCAGGCTGGAATGCAGTGGCATGCTCATGGCTACGGCATCCTCAACCCTGCTGGACTCAGGTGATCCTTCTGCCTCAGCCTTCCAAGTGGCTGGAACCACAGGTGTGTGTCACTGTGCCTGGCTAATTTTTTGATTTACTGTAGAGATGAGGTCTTGCCAACTTGCCCAGGCTGGTCTTGCACCTCTGGTCTCAGGCAATCCTCTTGCCTCTGCTTCCCAAAGTGCTGGGATGACAAGCGTGAGACAGCATGCCTGGGACTTGCTCTTTTTAAACTCTTGCTGAAGCAATTGGCGGAATCAGAAACTGAACAGTGTGTGTTTTTCTCTTTGTTTTTCATCCAACTCCTAGCACAGTGCTTGGAATATGGGATAATTCAGAATTAATGGTTAACTAAAATATGATGCATGAATCAATGATTGAGTCTGGCCTAGAACACAACTCGAGAAATAAAAACAGTTGTTCATTTGGGAATTTAACAAACATGAAGTGAACGACGCTGCCCCACAGAGAGTCAAAGATGAGCCAGATGTGGGTCTTGCCTTTAAGAAGTTACATGAGCTTCCTTGACCCCAAATGTGCTTTCTCCTCATTCCCTTGACCCTAGGACAGACAGTCTGAGGGTTCTTGAGACGCCTTCAATTGGGAAAAATGTGACTGCGTGTGGTGGATGACTTTCAGCAAAGACCTGATTTCTAAATTCCTTTATATGACTAAACTATCATATCCGTATTTTAGCCTAAAGCATCTTAACTAGTTTACTCTCCTTCAAATTACAGTGATTGGATTTTTCACTAACATATAAATTCTTTATTTTATTTTAGATTTTTTTCTTTATTTCAATAGCTGTACGGGATATAAACAGTTTTTGGTGACATGGTTGCATTATATGGTGGTGAAGAAATCTGGGCTTTAAGTGCACCTGCCACTCCCACCTGTGCACACTGTCCCCAATGGGTGATTTTTCTGTCCCTCTACCCCTTTCTCCCTCCTCCTTCTGAGTCCAGTGTCCCTTGTGCCATTTTCTCTGCCTTTGCAGATTCTTCGTTTGGTTCCCACTTATAAGTGAGAACACGCAGTGTTTAGGTCTCTGTTCCTGAGTTAATTCACTTAGGATGATGGTCTCCAGTTCCATCCAAGTTGCTGCAAAGGCATTCTTTCTTTCTTTTTGACGGCTGTATAGTGTTCCATGGTGTATGCATACCACATTTTCTTTATCCACTGATCAGTTGATGGGCATTTAGGTTGATTCTACATTTTTTTTTTTTTTTGAGTTGAACGCTCACTCTGTCACCCAGACTGGAGTGCAGTGGCCGCTCCCGGCCACTGCAGCCTCCACCTGCTAGGCTCCGGCGATCCTTCCGCCTCAGCCTTCCAAGTAGCTGGAACTACAGGTGCGCGCTACCACACCCGGCTAATTTTTTTATTTATTGTAGAGATGAGGTCTCACCAAGTTACCCAGGTGGGTCTCGAACCTGCGGGCTCAGGCAATCCATTCACCTTAGCCTCCCAAGGCGTGGGACTACAGGCTGAGCCACCGAGCCCGGCTTGATTCCACATTTTTGCAATTGTTTGTTGTTGTTGTTGTTGTTGTTGTTTGATTTGGAGTCTCACTCTGTCACCCAGACTGGAGTGCAGTGGCACACTCCTGGACACCGCAGCCTCGACCTGCTGGGCTCTGGCGATCCTTCTGCCCCAGCCTTCCGAGTAGCTGGAACTACAAGTGCACGCTACCACGCCCGGCTAATTTTTTGATTTATTGTAGATCTGAGGGCTTGCCAAGTTGCCCAGGCGTGTCTCGAACCCGTGGGCTCAGGCAATTCACTCACCTCGGTCTCCCAAAGCGTGGGATTATAGGTTGAGCCACCGACCCCGGCTGCAATTGTTAATTGTGCTGCGACGAACACATATAAATTCTTCCCAAGAAGCAAAGATGACAACGTGCTTGTTGCTGGAGATTTACCAGAGGAACATAGACCTGTGAAAGTGATATGTTTCCTATTTCAAGAACTTAAAATACTACCAGACAGGAGGCCATGGGCTCTAATATACGTTCATAAAGAGAAGATGTTTCTAGAATGTACTTTTAGAGCTTACATTCACAAGTGTAAGTAGGAGAAAGTTGTTGCTTATTCTTTTCTTTTTTGTTGCCTAGATTTTTTTTCCACCTGTTAAATCAGTAAATCAGTTGGACTTACCCTGGAATCCAAGGAGATGCTCTTCTGGTGAATAGGGGCGGGTGCGGACTTAGGGGCAAGGGTAATGTTTGTCTTTGGCAGGAAAAGATGGCAGTGCTGTGCTCAGGGTCTGAGGTGAAGGGACTCTTCCCGGCCTGCCCATGAAAGATATACCAATCTGCTTCCAGCCCACTGCCATTTTGTGCTGAGAAGGTTGCAGACAAATGAAACAGGGTTTTGAAGTTCTCAGCACTCCCAGGCCAAATCTGTTAAGTGATGTCACCACCCAAGGCATGGAAACCACACAGCCATCCTCTTCAGGGTCATCTGGAGAGCAGTCTCTGAGCTTTTTCTCTCTCTGTGGGCAGAGAGCTAATTGTTTCCAGATTTTTTTTAATTCAGGAAATTCAATAGCCCACTTACTGTTCATAAATGGGAAAACACATATGGATAAAAATGAGGATTGGGTTGTCATCCCCTGTGTTTAAGACACACCTGATATGCTGTTGATGGACAGAGCTCGTCACCTGTGCCTTAAAGCAGAGCTGAGCTGTGCCCTGGCTTAGGGGCCACCGTGCCTAGCTCTGAGTTTCAGTGTCTCGCGGGGAATCAGTCCCTGCTCCAGAACGCGCATCTAGGAGGGCACAGGGTCAGCAACCTGGTGGAAAAGACCTTAAGAGGCTTCTCGGGGAAGTCGTTCTCGCATCGCACCATGTGGAATCCCAAGGAAATGTCAATTGCCCCATCAAGGGTCGGGGGAGAGGCTGGGGGAGCTGGGGTGCTCGGCTGCCAGTGTCCCGCCCCCAGTGTCCCGCCCCCGTCGCCTGGCCCCTTCAACGCACAGCCCCTCTTCGGGCATCTGCCTTCCTCCCCTACCTACCCCAGCACCTTCTTGAGCCCCGGGGGAGAGTAGCCCTGACCCAGTCCCTGATGGAACGTGGTGAGTAAAGGCCACGGCTGGCTCGCCCCTGGGTAGATGGCGGTTGCAGAGCGCACTCCACCTCCCTCCGGGGTCCCCAGCTGGGTAAGCCCCAGACCCCCAGGGGAGCAGCTGTCTGGATGAACCCTGCAGCAACTGCCTCCCCTCCCTGACCCCTCCCTCAGCTCTCCTGTGCCTGTCACCTCCCATGGAACTGCTCCCTCTGAATCTCTGTCTCGGGTCTGCTTTTGGAAGAACCTGAATCACCCGGGGTCCCTTGGGCTACTCACTACTCTGAACACAGCCACAGCCTATTTAAAAGCACCCATGAGCCCGAGGGGGCCTTTTTTGTTTAAGGATCCAAAAGAATTAAAAACTGAAGATGCTACCTGCTTTGGTTTGGATATTTGTCTCCTCAGAACGTTCATGCTGAAATTTGACCCCCAGTGGAGGTGGGACTTGGTGGAAGGTGTTTTGGCTGTGGGGGGTAGATCCCTCATGAAGGACAGGGTACCATTCCTGTGGGATTGAGTGAACAAGGGGGAGACCCAAAAAAACCGGAATTTATCTGTAAAAAGTTGTGTATTTATTCTTACCTTCAGTCACCTTAAAAGTACTCTCCGTTTGATGCAATATACCTATCACAACAATTTATTCACTGCTCTAAACGGTTTTTGAACTTGTCATTTTGATGCCTTTGAGTGCTTCTGCCGTTTTTTGTTTCACCTCTTCTCTGGGCAAAATGTTTCCCTTTGAGGACTTTTTCATCTAGGGAAACAAAAGAAGTTGCTTGGGGTGAGGTCGAGTGAATAGGGAGGGCGGGACACAGGGGGTCATGCTGTTTTTGGTCAAAACTGCTGAACACTCAGCGTGGCTGGGCAGGTTTGCTCATAAATTATCCATCATGAAATGGGCAAATGCGTTGAAAGAATCTCCAAAAAATAATTCACTGAAGCCGAACACAGCCTCTCTCACAACGCAAGTTGGTACACTGATGCCGATGGGTTCCTAGAACACTGACCTAGCAGGTGAAACCTGTACTGCCAGGGGCCTGCCCTCCAAAAAATAATTCTGGTTTTTGGGGGTCCTTCCTCATATTCTCACTCTTAGTTCCCACAGAATGTGGGTGACACACCTGATCCCCCTTCTCTTTCTGTCATGAGCCTCACCAGAAGCAGATGTTGCCTGTAGAACCATAAACCCAATAAACCTTTTTCCTCTCTATATTACTCAGCCTCAAGTATCTTAGTAGCAATGCAAAACGAGCTAAGACACTACATCATTAACCAGTCAAAATGGTGGCATTCTCAAGCTTCTTAAAATTTATTGACCTTTGCTGAACATGGTGTTTTATCCTGTGTGTTCATTGGGGGACATTTAATGATCAGTAAAAGAGAACGGGGTGTTTCCATCTTGAAGTTGACTATTGCAAAGCATATCTGCTTAGTTACTTACCATATTTCAACTCAGTCTGAATACACTTGATTTAAGAGTGGATTTGAATCATAAAATCAATTATTTTTGAGCCCCCAAATTTGGGCCCTAATGCTCAGCTTATGATTGCTTTGTGTGAACTTGAACATGTAATCATATACTCTGTTTTGAGCCTGTGGGTTCTTGTTGTTGCTTGTTTTCAAAATAGCTTAGAAAAGAACACCTCTGGTTTCTTATCCTTCATCACAGAAAGATGATAAGAAAGAGAGATAATAAAACATCATAACAAAATGTTGACAAAGATCCTTCTCAAATCCTTTGCACAATTTTAAATCGGTTATCTTTTTATTGTTAAGAGTTCTTTAAATATTCTGGATAGTAATTCCTTTGAGATATAGAATTTCAAATATTTTCTCTCATTTTCTAGATTTTGACTTTATTTATTTATTTATTTTTGGTAGAGACAGGGTCTCGCTGTTTTGCTCACGCAGGTCTTGAACTCCTTGCCTCAAGCAATCCTCCCACTTCAGTCTCCCAAAGTGCTGGGATTACAGGAATGAGACACCATATCCAGCCAACAAAGAACTTTCTCCATTACAGAAGCATGATTTCTCATTAATTTGTTAATGAATAATAGCCATAATTAATAATTAAGGTTAATATGCAGTCTCTGTTGCACACAGAAAACAAAATAATTCTGATGACCTAAAAGATGATTTTAACTGCTCGTGACAAACAGGGCAAATTCAGCTTATGGGCATGTTTTATTTGGCTTGCAGGCCTTAAAATTTTTTAAAAAGTGGTTACCAATGTTTAAAAACTTCATGTAAAAATCTAGGTTCTAGTTTCTCTTGAGAAATTGTAAGAGCTAGCCAAACTAGGCCTGCATTCCTAAGAAGTTAAAAAAAAAACCACAAAAGACTTTAGCTGGTACCTCCCCACACTGCTGCCTGGCCCCTGCAGGCATTTGGGGTTTAAATACCAGGCTTATGAGAAAAAAGGAAGAAACTCAAACAAATAATAACCTTCCAATTTACAGTCAAGAAGAAACTCTTCCTCACATGTTTATAGCAATGTGGACAGTGTCTTGTTTTTGCTTCTTTGTTAGAAATCTCTTATTTGGCTTGTGGTCTGAGGAGCAGGTAAGATGGGAGTTGGGGCCGGTAGTGTTGCTATGGAAATGGAAGAAAACACTAACATCAAGCTTGTGGGTGCTTACCTCGCCCAGAGATCTTTACACGATTCCCCAAAGTTTCCTGCAGTTACATTTTGCTGTGTAAGACACTAATACTATTTAGGGACTTTTTGTGATTTCAGTAATGGAGGATTACAAGATATTTTGCAGCTGTGAAGGGCACCACCAGGAAGCTGAACTAGTTCATGGAGGGCTGTGGCCGCCCAGCTAGAAATACGGTTCCAATTTGCACTATGATGATAGATAGCTGGAGGTCCCAGGGAAAGCTCTAGAACCACGAGTTTTTCCGCTAGGCCTTCTCCTCTAAGGGAACTGAGAGGCCACGGTAAGCTCCTGAGAAAGCCGGTGGACAAATAGTTTCTGCTCCTTCTCAGCAAGGCTGACAATGTGAAATTGCCTTTGTGATCATTTGCCCGTCTGGCTGTGCGCCTGGCACCTTTTAGATGGATTTTGATCAAGCATGACTCCAGTGTGTATCGTAAGTATGGAAAAATTCAGCTTTCCTATCCAAGGAGAAATGGACAGAAGGGACAAATCGCCCTTGGCTTTGTCTGAGCTGTGGAAGCAGAACAGATCAAAGACTCAAAAAGTCAGGGCACGTTTGGCAAAGGCTCGATTCTGGTATTTGGCCTTTGTTGCGAATACCATGACATTGGTTAATTCGGTCACAGGTTTAATTGGTCTATGTGTTCAGCAAGCATTTATGAAGCTTTCCCCCTGTGTGGGACACTGAGATTGGGCTGTAATTTTTGCCTTCTTGGTTTTATATTCAACCAGAGTCAGTTACCACTCTCACTCAATTCTGACGACCATTTTTCTAGAAGTCTTTTTTTTTTTTTTTTTGAGTTGGGTCTCACTTTGTTGCCCAGGCTGGAGTGTAGTGGAATGATCAGAGCTCACCACAGCCTGAAGCTTCTGGGCTTAGGCAATCCTTCCACTTCAGCCTCCCAAGTAGCTGGGACTACAGGCATGCACCACCACACCCGGCTGATTTTTTAAAAATGTTTTTGTAGATACAAGGTCTTGTTATGTTGCCCACGCTGGTTTCGAACTCCTGGGCTCAAGCAGTGCTCCCTCCTCAGTCTCCCAAAGTGCAGAATTACAGGTGTGAGCCACCACGCCTGGCCTGTTTCTAGAAGTTGATGTCTTTCAATTCTTCCTGTGCCTGAGTTCATTTCACGTCTGTCCTATCTAAGTAGGTTCACAGTATATTGTTTCTGCCAACAACTTAAAAAGGCTTAAAGGAAGTGGATGATTGTATCAATTCTTTCAGGTGACTACAACTTTCTCAGCTGCCTGCCAACTCCAACCCTTCATTGTGTTCTGAGTTCATCTGGCCCAGCTGCCATGTTTGATTTTAGCACATTCGGGCCCATATGATCTTAATTGGTGTTTTCTCACAACTGGTATCCTTGCTGGCCTTGATCCTGTAGTGATAACAAGAGCTCACAGCACTTTGGGAGGCCAAGGCAAGTAGATAGCCTGAGCCCGCAGGTTCAAGACCCACCCAGGCAACTTGGTGAGACCGTGTCTCTACAATAAATCAAAAATTAGCTGGGTGTGGTAGCATGCACATGTAGTTCCTGCTACTTGGAAGGCTGAGGCAGAAGGATCTCCAGAGCCCAGCAGGTCGGGGCTGCGGTGGCCAGGAGTGTGCCACTGCACTCCAGTCTGGGCGACAGAATGAGACTCCAACTCAATAAAAAAAAGCTCACATTTACAAAGTTGTATATTTGCAATGCATAAGGCTAAGTGCTTTCCGTGAATTTCTTATTTAACCCTCTTAATATAGGAAGTAGTACTATTAATACATTGTACTCACCTTGCAGATAAAAACACTCAAGGTTTAAAAGTTGATTTTCTCAAGGTTACACAGCAAGAAGAGGCTGGAACCAAGACTCAGCCCAGGCCTGGTCGAGTCCAGAGCCCTATACACTTTGTCATCTCAGCAGCACTGCAAAAACCAACATGTCTCTTGAGGATTTCTGAGCAGTACCAGAGTGAGAGGGTTGATTTTATATTCCTCTGATTTGAGCAAGTTTATCAGCAGGGATCTTGAATCTGGTGTCCTTTAAAAAGTCTAGTAACTCTCCTAGCTTCTATAAGGAGGAGCTCTGGGGTAGAGGGAGTTCTTGGAATCTTCCCTGGGCATATAAAGTCATGCTTCAATTGAGGTGAAGTATACAATGAGAGTTGGCCGGACGTAGTGGCTCACGCCTGTAATCCCAGTACTTTGGGAGGTTGTGGCAGAAGGATCACTTGAGGCCAGGAGTTTGAGACCAACCTGGGCAGCATAGTGAGACCCCATCTCCACAAAATATTTTTGTAAATCAGCTGGATATGGTGGCATGAGCCTGTAGTCCCAGCTACTTGGGAGGCTGAGGGAGCACGATCCCTTGAACCCAGGATTTTGAGGCTGCAATGAACTATGTGCACCTCAGTCTGGGTGACAGTATTTTTGTCTCTAAAAAATAAAACCATAAAATGAAAGTCATCACTTTTTTTTTAGAGTTGATGAAGTTGAGTATCTGTGTTTTAAATTTGTCTTCACTCTATTAGAACAACATGTTTAAATCCGCCAGAATAAAAGATAATAACAAATATCCCCTCAAACTTGGCTCTTCTCTCTGTATAACTTCTGTTCATGGTCCCACCATGAATCCTGGCTTCAAGCTCAAGGTCATGTTGGATTCTTTCTTTCCACTTAAGCTCTATATCAATCTTACTGAATTCCATTGCAGTGTTTCTCATACCTGTTCCAACTTTTCCAAACTTGCTATCACACTCTAGTTTAGATCATTATTCCCTTCTACCCAAAACATTTTTACAGTTTTTTTTAACTGGTGTCTCTGTGCCTAGGCTTTACTTGTTCTTATAAATCCTACACACCAATGTCAGAATATCTATTCACTTATTAAAATCACACCTAGGCCAGGCGCAGTGGCTTATGTCTGTAATTCCAGCCCTTTGGGAGGCCAAAGCCAGAGGATCCATTGAGCCCAGGGTTTCAAGACCAGCCTAGGCTTCATTCCTACAAAAATAAAAAAAATTTTGTTTTAAAAATTAGTTGGGTATGGTGGCACGCACCTGTGGTCCCAACCACTTGAGAGGCCTAAACCCAGGAGGTTGAGGCTGCAGTGAGCTGTGATCGTGCCACTGTACTCCAACCAAGGTGACAGAGTGAGACTCTGACTAAAAAAATAATAATAATAAAATAAAAATAAATCACACCTAGACTCAGTGAAGTCATGAAGTACCTACCAAGAAATAAGCTCTCCATTACTTCTCTTATGGCCCGTAATTTACAATTCTGTGGGTATGTCTTACCTCCTATGGCAGAGATGGCTGTTGTTCATCCAATATTCATATTCTCTTCTTTAGCCACAGAATCCCAGTCCTGTTGGGTGCAGTTATAGCCCCGGCTCTAAAACTGCATTTCCCAGCCCCTTTATAGATATGGCTGGCCAACGATGTCCAAGTTGAAGTTATCAAGTTATTCATTTGGTTCCCCCAGGAGTAAGCAAGGATTCTAGCTTGTTGATTTTGGAGGTGGTCTCAGGAAACATGGGGAGTGGAAAAGAGTGAACTAGTATAAGGAAGACAGCAATCAAGCGTTGGTGATTAAGAAAAGAACCGCTTTTGGTAATAGGTGGTTCATCCTACTAGGGAACTCTGAGAGGTATCTCAGATGCTAGAAGGTTCCTTCAGTGTCCTTAACACCTAACACCCAACTTATCCTTAAGTTGGGGGAGTGTGCCCTGAAGGGGTAACAGCAAGGAAATATGATTGAGGTTTTTTTAAAAATAATATTTTTATTTTTACTATGAACATATATTACCTGTTAAAAATCTAGCGATGTAACAAAGTATGAAATAAGCTAATGATCTAATGCTATGTGAAAAAACTATCACAGAAACAAAGAACTAAGTACCACATGTTCTCACTCATAAGTGGACCCTGAACATTTACCATAATATTATAAGAAAGGGAATAGCAGTGGTGGGACACTGCCCAGGGTTGGGGGGTGGGGACACACCACATCAATAAGGGTACCTGATCTCAAACCAGGTAAAGTGGGGACCAAAAGGAGGCCCAGCGATGACCACTTGTATACCTAATCCTGAATTGTACCCCACATCCTTAAAATTTTTTTTAAAATTGTGAAAAAAAATAAAGGGGCTAAAAATATGTTGAAAAAAGAAAAAAGTAGGAATATAAAATTGTTTACTGTAACTGTAAGTGCAGAACACAACAAATAATGCACGGCTTTACAAAATGGACGGAAATAAACCAGACTGCACACAGCAGTTGCTCACTTTTGCAGCCCTGGCTCTTAGCACAATACATAAACAATAAGTATTCGCTGTTCTTAAAGAAGTATTGGCATTGGGAATGAATTCATTTATTTTCCAGATCTGCAGTAAGGTGATTCTATAACCTTCATAATGAAAAAAAAGTAACTGTATACGAATACAACTGATTTTACAACCCCCAAAATGACACGGGCAAAGGGGCTTTAAAGTTGTTGCTGGAAAGACTTCAAATGTAACATCTAGTACAGTGGGGGCTTTTGGAAAGCTCCCTTCAGGTAGCACAGGGGTGTCCAACTTTTTGGCATCCCTGGGCTGCATCAAGCATGAGGAATTGTCTTGGGCTGCCCATAAGTTATATAATATAGTTAGTGTATATATATGACTTCTTTTTTTAATATTTCTTATGATAAAGTTTAGAAAAATGAGAACAATATAAAACTGGTGGGAAACTTGACCTTATTTTTGTAAAATTAATCTTTCAATGTCTGGTTCAATGGAAGTGGTCATGGTTCTTAGTGAGTTCTCAAGGTGTTCGTCAGAAACGTTTGCTCGAATTTTGCTCTTTGTGTGCTCCGTCATTGAAAACAGCTCCTCACAAATGTATGCGCTGCCAAAAAGCGATGCCATGAATAAGGCATAACTGTGAACTTCACAAGTGGAACTATGCATGGGGTCAAGAAGAAAATAAATGCTAAAAAACACATGATGCTAAAAGATTTTGTGGGGCCGCGTTACTGGCTGTCCTGGACCGCCTGTGGCCTGCAGGCCGCAGGTTGGACGTGTCTGAGGAGGTATATTCTTCCTCCTTTTTTCTGTCTGGAACATTGACGGGACAGTCCAGCAACCACCATGGGCCAGACAAAACCACGTGTTAAGGATAGTGGAAGAAAAACATAGGCAAAGACTGGGTCTCTAAGGAGCATGGAGCAACAATACCAACTCTAGACTGCCCACCTTTGGGAACATTTCACGTGTGACAACCGAAAAAATGAAACCTGCCTTCTCGTTTACACGGCTGTAGCTTGTGTTACTGTTATTCGTGGCCCAACCTAACCCTCAATTGTGTTTCTCTTATAAGACCTGGAAGCTTCTTCAGGGGAAGATGGTCTCTATATACTTTTTGTCTCTATCACAATGCCCTCACGGTGCACATAGAACCAAGTCCTCAATAAACCTTTGTGGAATGAAGACACTGGATTCAGTGAACTTGGAGAATTCCGTGCAGAGCACTGGGTCGGGTGATGTGGGTTCTGAAGATGATGAGAACAGTGTCTCACTCTCGAGAAACTGACGGTAAAATTGTGTGTGGGTGTGTCACTGTTTGCTACTGAAACACCTGGGTAGGGAGGGGGGAGAAGGGGTCCATCCTCTGTGTCTCTGAATAAAAACAAGATGCCCATTCACTGGTTCCCTCCTGGCTTCGTTGGCTCTTAGGCCCTGCTGGAACCGCCGGGCTTTCCCTGGTGTTACCATGTCGTCTGAGCTTTGAGAGCCGTTTCTTTTCCCCCCTGAAGCCTAAGAGAGATTATTCCAGTGATATCTGAATAGCTTGAGTTAGCTGTGTATGAACACAGAGGAAGTGGTTCCCTAGCAACAGGCGCCTCTGAAAGCCTCTTAGCGCTCGGTACTTCTCCGGGCTTTTTGTTTCCTCTCCTCCATGTTGCCTGTCAGCAAATGGCCGGAGTGATTGCACCTGCTCCGAATTAAGGCCGGTCAGTTCAGCTCCAGCAATTTGGTTTTACTAAGTCAAAGAGCTCTGTTCCTCTTTTGGTCAAGCTTCCTGGTGAGGCCTGGGGCCTGCTTGGCTCCTGGTTAGAACATAATGACCTCAGATCATAGTTCCTTTTTTATTGTTTAGATTTTGACCAGAAATGGAAAATACTGACGTGACTGAAGAAAATTGTAATTGCATTTTTAAAATAATGCTTCTTTTTTTTTTTTTTTGGCACATTTTCCCCAAATGTGCCAAATCTCTTCAGAAAACGTTTCGTGTTCCTTTTGTCCCCCTGAGAAATGGATTCTTGTTCCATTCTTACTTTCAGTTTTTCTACAGAAAACAAAACAAATTCTTCATTCCTTAACTATGTCAGCATCTTAATATATATTTGAATATGCAAGATGACTGGGGCCATAATAAAATATCTTCTTGGGGGAAGGAGGCTTAACACATTGCCTCAGGTTCTAGAGGCAGCCTTGACTGGGGGTACAGGCCTTAGCACTGAACTCTGGCAGGAGTCCAGAAATGCTGAGTGGAAACACCTTGTTTCGTTTCCAAACACCAACCTGTCTGAGAACAGCAATCTTATAGGAGACAGTTATACCTTCCTGCCTACCAGTTGGCTAGTATCAATTTGTAGCATTGAAAATCTGGCTAAGACTGCTTGCTGGCAATGAACAATTGCGTGCAGCTAAATTATAACAGGGCCTAACAACTCCCAGAACACTTGTCATCTATACCTTCCATAATATTTGCATTCATTCATTCAGCCGACAAATATTTATAATTGAGTGTTTCCTAGGTAGAAGACACCATGTTGTGTTTTGTGCGGAAAACATGAATGTCCAGTCTGTAACCATAGGAAGAGCATCACGTAAAAGAGGAGGTAAGATATGTACCCACACAACTAGTAGCTATCAAGCAAGACCATAGCCCAAAGAAAGATAAGCATGCATTATACATGTTCTCT
Organism: Tarsius wallacei; assembly: GCA_963574415.1. NCBI lineage: Eukaryota > Metazoa > Chordata > Mammalia > Primates > Tarsiidae > Tarsius > Tarsius wallacei. The sequence continues at coordinate 15,849 of CAUYQG010107697.1, forward strand.
TTAATCACTTCCTCCCCCAGAGAGGGTGGTGGTGAAGGTTTAGGATATATATATATATATTTTTTGAGTTGGAGTTTCACTCTGTTGCCCAGGCTGGAGTGCAGTGGCACACTCACGACCACCCAGCGTCGACCTACTGGGCTCCGGCGATTCTTCCGCCTCAGCCTTCCAAGTAGCTGGAACTACAGGCACGTGCTACCCCACGCCCAGCTAATTTTTGATTTATTGTAGAGACGAAGTCTCGCCAAGTTTCCCAGGCTGGTCTGGAACCCTCGGGCTCAGGCAATCCACTTGCCTCGGCCTCCCAAAGTGCTAGAATGACAGGCTGAGCCACCGAGCCTGGCCTATTTTTAAAAACTAACCTTTCATCCATTAAAATAACAAAACAGTAAAGCCCCCCTGCGTCACAATATTCTGTTTCCACCCAAATGGGCTATTTTTAATCAATGTGAAGAGCTTGACATACGTCAGCCAAAGTGACATGAAACAGAAATCAAGAAGGGAATGTATCTGGAGGCTGGGAAAAGTGAAAAATAAACCCTAGCTTAGGGGAAATTTGAATTGCCACTGTTTATCTCATCTTCCTCCCAGGCATTATTTTCCACTAGTAAATGAGAAAGGAAGAAAAATACGCCTTGGTAGCCAAGCCCTCTGGGAGCCAGGCTTTCTAACAGCCATATCCCCTCACGGTTTGGGGAGTCTCTCCAGGGTCCTGAGCTCAGTTATGACCATGGTCACGGTAAACCAGAAAAAACAAGTTATGAATGAACAGGGATGTGAGGGAAGAAAGGACCAGCTAACTCAGGCAGCCACAGCCTATTCCTTCTCAGGCTTGCTTAGACTAATGGGGAGAAGAAATCTGAAGGCCATTCTTAATGTATACAGGTGACAAGCCTTTGGGGATCATATCAGACTTACTAAAATAGCCATGCCTTCTGTGCAGTTGACACCTCTTGAAGATTTATGAAGTGGGTAACGTAAGACAGACAATAAAGGAGCTTTTGGTCGTCAAATAAGTGATGTGCACCCTTGGGCAGAAAGGACCGTGAGATCCCATCCATGAAAAGAACCAAATTTCTCCAAAGACATGTCCTGAATCATGAGGCTGGAGCCCTGATATGACTAAGTGGTTCCCAAGGCACTGTCCCAACCTCACCCCCACGCTCAGTATTTTCAGTTTCGAATCTAATCACTTGCAAGAAAGATCATGATTGACTATTGTTTTTAGGATACTACCAATGGATTTCCCCATGACACTTGGTGAGCAGGCAGTGTCAGACTTTGCTTCCTGCGGCCTTTTACACGAAGCAAGGAAATTAATATTTATCGAACAACTACTAGGTCAGACATTCTACATTTATATCCCTTCTTATAATTAGGACGTAATTTATTTCCCGCTTTGCATAGCTGGCTATGAAGATGATGGGATACATTCGATAGTGAGTTTATAAGATTATGTGAGCAGAAACACTTCCGGCTTGAACCAAAGGGGATAGAGACAGGACAACAGGCAGGAAGGCTGTTGAACTTCTTAGACTTGACAGCAGAGAAAAGCAGAGCTATTTGTTTGCAAACGTGCACTATTCTCCAAGAGGAAGGAAAAAATCATGCTAAAGGTGATTCAGAGGTTATCAGGGCCATGGCCTTGTTTTCAAACAGCTGGAGCCCTTGGGGTAGACGGCCCAGTGAAACCTTGGGAACAAAACCTTCTGACAGGACCCAGGGCCTGAAAGAACCACATGACAGGACTCCTGCCGGGAGCTGGGAGGGAGTGCAGGGAGAGTGATGCTGTCACCTTAGTGAACCTGCAAGGTGGGATGCTGAGCCAAAAATGATTCTTCTTGGGCCTTAAGATTGAATGGAATTTGTCTTGCTGGGTTTTGGACAAGCTTGGAACCTATCACCCCTTTCTCCTTTCCAATTTCTCACCACTGGTTTTCTGTAGCACATGACTTGTCTGGTGTCATATGTTCACAGTCGAAGAGGACTTTTGTCTCAGGATGAACTGTACCCCAGGTTTCAACCACATCTGATTTAGGTGATATTTAAATGAGACTTTGGATTTTAGACTTCAGAGTTGATGCTGGAATGAGTTAAGACTCTTGGGGCTACTGGGTTGAAGTGAATGTATTTTGCATGCAAGAAGGATACGAATTTTGGGGGACCAGGAGTGGAATGCTGTGGATTGAATTGTTCCACCTCACTCATATGTTGAAGCCCTAATTCTCAATGTGATGGTATTTGGAGATATAGCCTTTGGGAGATAATTAGGTTTTGATGAGGTCGTGAAGTTGAGGCCCTCATGGTGAGATCAACAGAGGCCCTTAGGGGAAAATTACCTCTCTCTCTCCCTCCCTCCCTCCGTCTCTCTCTCTCTCTCTGTGGTGGATATCTCTCTCTCTCTCTCTGAATCAGTCTCTCTGTCTCTCTCTGAATCTCTCTCTGAATCTCTCTCTCTCTCTCTCTCTCTCTCTCTGTCTGCCTTTTTCTCTCTCTCTGTCATGTGTGGACCCAATAAAAAAAAGTGGCCATTTGCAAGAGAGAGAGTCCTCACCATAACCCGATCATGCTGGCACCCATAGTTGGACTTCCAGCCTCCAAAACTGTGAGGAAATAAATTTCTATTGTTTAAGCCACCCAGACAATGGGATTTTGTTAGGGCAGCCCAAGCTAAGATAGCCGGTTATCTTAAACTGTTCTAACTTGGATATGCATCTATTTGTCTAAACCGAGTACAGTGCTCAATTCAACAAATTATATTTTTCCAAACCAGTGTATTCAGAAGTCTCACATGCCAGAAGACCCCAAACTTTCAAAATGTGTTTCATCTATCAAAATTGGAGGTTATTACACAGCTTGATAATTGCAGCCATTAGGAAGGGATGGTACCCACTTGGTTATTTTATCTACCTAAGAAGAAACTACAGAGGGTGGTAGGACTTTGTTGATGATCAATTATATTATTTGAGCAAACACATTTGGTTAAAACACATTTTCCCCTGCTGCTAAAGCTGCTGGTGAGGAAAGCAAAGTAATCTCTTCATCTGTGAGACAAAAGAACATTCATTTAGTAGGATGTTATAGAATCACCATAAATCCTTTGAGTCCAACTTGGAAGTGGAAGCCATATATAATTATTCCAGGTCAAGGGTGAAACAATTAAATGTAGATTAAGACTCCTTTAAAGCAAGTTTTTTTATTTAAAAAAAAAAAGTCAGAATTGGGCATTCCCTTTGGAGTAAAAGAATGTGCCAATAGACTTGGGAGTATTTTGTCCCCTGTGGACTCCGGCCCAGGAATCACTCACCAGTTGTATGACCATGAACAATTTGACTATTTTGCTGATCTCAGCCTCAGTTTCCTTGTCATTGAATTAAGGGATTGGAACGCATCATCTGTAAGGTCCTTCCAGCTCTGAAACTCCGTGATGCTGGCTAGGCTATAAGCAAGGTGCTATCCTAGGAAATCCAGTGAGCACAAAGAAAACTCACTGGTTTTATTTCGCTTGGAGGAAAGCACCTCTTACTATTCAGTATTTGCAGCTCAGCTTTGTCATATTGGGCTCTGTGGGTCTGGGCTGGTCAGGCTACTGCTTTATTTCCAAGGGAACTAAAACAGATGAGAGCCCTCCATAAGAGATGTGGATCCAAAGAACGTGTCCTTTGGATATGCTAAAGTGAGCAATGAAGGCATATGGGAAAGAACAATCGATTGCCTTCTACCATTCTGAAGAAAGCATTCATTCATGACATTCATTTAACTAACATTTATTGGGAGGCAGTGTAGCATGTTGTTAAAGTTCCAGCTCTGGAGTCAGACGCCTGGGTTCAAGTTCCAGTTCCACTACCTGTGTGCTTTGTGACCTTGAGCAAGCTTGATAATTATCAACCAGTGAGTTTTCTCAGTTCCGTCTTCCATAATCCTCATCTCAAAGGCTTGTTGAAAAGATTAAAGGAGTTAATACACAAAAAATATTTATAACAGTCCCCAGCACATCAGAATTATTCAATGAATGTTATTAGCTGCCATGGCTATTCTGTGTTTGATGCAGATGAGAGCTCTGAAAAACGTCGTCGCTGTGGACAAGATCACAATCGGCGAATAAATAAAGAAGGGCGTGGCTATCAGCACATGCTTTATAGAGTTGTTTTCTTTCTTTCTTTTTTTTTTGAGTCTTGGTCTCACTCTGTCCCCCAGGCTGGAGTGGAGTGACACAACCACAGCTCATCCCAGTCTTGACCTCCTGGGTTCAGGCTTCCCGCGTAGCTGGGACGGTAGGTATGTGCCACCATGTCTGGCTGGGTTTTTTTTTCTTTTAATTTTTTTAGAGACAAGGTCTTGCTATGTTGCCTAAGCTGGTCTCCAACTCCTGGGCTCAAGCAATCTTCCCACCTCAGCCTCCCAATGTGCTGGGATTATAGGCATGGGCCACCATGTCCATCCCACTGAAGGCGTTTTAAGATAGAAAATGTCATAACCAGGAAGCCCTCGGGTTTGGAGCAAGGCTAGGCTTGGAATGAGAAGAAAAGTCAAGTGAAGGGGTAGGAGTTGGATCCAGGGTCTGGTGGATCCTAGAGGTAGGTTTGAGAGAATAAGAAATCTTGTCAAGTTTTGCATATTTCATGATTCTCACTCCTTGTTACTACTTTGTACTAGTTTTTCTGACTATTCCTGCATTTCCTGAACCAAAGATCAGGTGACATCTGAGTCATAGTCTTTTAAGAATGTGTATTTAAGACTTACCATATGAAAAGCACTCTACCTGGAGAAATATACAAAGAAGATGGCGGTACCTAACTTTAAGGTTTCTGGTACTTTAAGTTCACAGACAGAAGAGGCATCTTTGGCTTGATTAGTCAGAGAATGCTGCCTGGAAGAAGCTGTCTTTGAGATGGATATTTCAAGGTCGGTGAAATGTTGACAGAACAATCTCGATGGAAGTAACCCCATGAGCAAAGTTGAAGAAATGAGAATGCAGAAGAAGGGAACACCAACAAGAAAATAAAGTAGGGACATGGGACTGTGAAAGCTTAAATTACAAGGGTGTTGGCAGTGGCACTGCAAGGAAGAAGCTGATTTGAGAATAATCGTAAGGAAGAACAAAGAGTTCTGGTCACCAGTGGATAAGGGTGAGTGAAAGGGAGCTCTGGGAAACGATAAGGAAATAATCCATCGGAAGGACTGACAAAAATAGGTAGCAGGAATTTGAGGAGTAAGGTGTTTCCTGTTGAGGTAAGACCTTCATGAGAAAACTATTTCTAGAAGACAGCTAAAAATGTGGATTAGCCTTTTGAAAAAAGGTTAGCATTTGAGATAAAGTCCACGTGTCAAACTTAAAGGCTATATGTCAACTTTGGGAGTAGATGAATGTTCTGGAGGACAGAAAATTTATTCAAGGAGAAAAGAACATAACGCTTCCAGTTTGACCGGAAACCTGTAGTGAGTTCTTCCATTTCTAACAATATGGAGGACTTTACGACATGAAAACCATTCAGTTTGGGAAGGAAAAAAACCTGAATATACGATATAAAAGCTAAGATTTTTTTTTTGGCTGGGCACAGCAGCTCACCCCTGTAATCCTAGCACTTTGGGCAGTCAAGGCAGGAGAATTGCTTGAGCCCAGGAGTTCAAGACAAGCCTAGGCAACATAGTGAGACCTCTTCTCTACAAAAATAAAAATAAAAACAATCAGTGGGGCATGATGGCACTTGTCTATGGTCCCAGCTACTCGGGAGGCTGAGGCAGAAGGATCCCTTGAGCCCAGGAGGACGAGGCTGCGGTGAGCCAGGATTACAGCACTGTACTTCAGCTTGAGTGACACTCTGACTCAAAAAAAAAAAAAAGTAAATAACAAAACTAAGATTTGTGTAAACACACAGTTAATTGTTAAAGAAAATATAGAAATTCCCAGAGACCAAAACAGAGAAGCAACTGAAAACCAGTGTGGTAATTTAGTAAATTGCTGTTGTCCCTCCCTTTGGGGCTGGTCTTAGCAATCTTGGGTCTTAGTTACCACAAACTTAGTGACTAAAAATAACATGCTTAGGCTGGGCTCGGTGACTCAGCCTGTAATCCCAGCACTTGGGAGGCCAAGGCGAGTGGATTGCCTGATCCCGCGGGTTCAAGATCAGCCTGGGCAACTTGGCGAGCCCTTGTCTCTACAATAAATAAAAAATTAGCCAGGTGTGATAGCGCGTGCCTATAGTTCCAGCTACTTGGAAGGCTGAGGTGGAAGGTCACCAGAGCCTAGCAGGTGTACACTGGGGTGGCCGTGAGTGTGCCACTGCACTCCAGCCTGGGCGACAGAGTGAGACTCCGACTCAAAACAAAACTAAACAAAACTAAACAGAAAAAACATGCTTTTATATCTGCCAGTTTCCATGGATCAAGAGGCTGAGCACGGCTTGACTGGGTCCTCTGCTCAGGGTCTCAAGTGGCTTCAGTCAAGATGTCTGCCGGGCTGAGGTCTCTACTGGGAAGGATCCACTCTTGTTGGCAGAATTCAGTTTTGTATAGGTGTAGGCAGGACTGAGGGCTTCCTGGTTGTCTGGCCAAGAGGCCACCCTTGGTGCATGTGGGCCTTCTGATGTAGACCACCCCAACATGTCAGCTTGCTTCTTCAAAGCCTACAAGGGTGTGAGAGGCTGCAGCAAGGGAAGTATTAGAATCTCAGTAAAATCATCATGAAATCATGTCCATCCCAACACTTTTGCCATTGGGTAGAAGCAAGTCACAGGTCCCACCTACAGTCACAAGATGAGCTCACACAAGAGCGTGAACACCAGGAGGGGAGAATTATGGGGACACCCCAAAAATCTGACTACCGTGGGACAAGGCCTGGGTCCTATGGGAGGCATGATACTGGAAATGAGACCCCTCTTGAAGCTAGGACCTGGAAGAACGACATCCTTGTTGAAAAGGAGATGTCAACGAAGCTGTGTGTCTGTCTCGGCATGAGCTCTGAGAGGGCACAAAATCTCCCTGAGAATTCATGATCACAGGCTATACAGTGCATGACTTTGGGATTCAAGTTTACTTGTAGAGTGCCATAACTTCCCAAGTTGAAAAGTGAACATATAAAGCATCCTGGGCCAGCAAATCCTCCAGGGTGCCTGGAAAAAAACAAATGCAAAGTCTCTTTGGAAAGATATGCCCACAATCTTTTGGAAGGATGTCCACAGATAAAGCTTCATGGACCATAAACTCATAATTCCAAATTATAAACCCTACAAGGAGCCAATTCATACCAAGTTAGAGTTAGCAATTGTAAGCAGCAGAATTGGGTCTCCAAGAACTTTACTTAATAGAGACTAGTATGTTTTACGGGCTGAATTCTCTGCATCTCTACTCCGTCCACCCCGCTAGATTCATGTGTTGAAGACCTAACCGCAATACTTCAGAATGTGACTGTATTTGGAGATTGGGTTTTAAAGAAGTGATTAAGTTAAAATGAGGCTGTTAGGGTAGACCCTAATCCAGTATGACCAGTATCTTGATAAGAAGATAATATTTGGACACACAGAGAGATATAGTGTTCAATACTTTGCTTTTCTATTGAAATATGATTCCTATTTTTTTCATTTTATTGTTATTTTTTGAGTTGGAGTCTCACTTTATCATCCAGGCTGGAGTGCAGTGGCATGATCATGGCTCACTGCAGCCTTGAACTCCTAGGCACAAGTGATCCTTCTGCTTCAACCTCCCAAGTAGCTGGGACTATAGGTGCACACCACCATGCCTGGCTAATTTAAAAATAAATGTTTTTTGTAGAGATGAGGTCTCACTATGTTGTCCAGGCTGGTCTCAAACTCCTGGGTTCAAGCAATCCTCCAGCAGTGGCCTCTCAAAGTACTGAGATTACAGGCATAAGCCACCATGCCCAGTTATGATTCTTATTTTAAAATGTAACATAGTTAACTTTGAGTTATTAAATAGCTTATATATTTTGTTCCCCCAAATGTGTTAAAGACATGTAGAGAAATGGCAAAATGTATACATTTCTCTCTCTCTCTCTAATATATTCCTGAGATTATTGTCAGTTTTTCTTTCATTTTCAAGAGTCATGAAATGGTAAAATTCTGAATGCATATCTATCCTATCCTGATGGCTCTTGTGTGTTGTTGGATCAGGTCGGGGGAGGACAGGAGATAGGCAGATGAATTGGTGAAGGCTACTAGAACTGGAGCAGAAGCAACATCTAAGAAGTAACTATCTTCCAGTAATTTCAAAGTGGATTTGTTTGAAACTTGGATCTTATTTTCTCATAGAAGCGATGTGACAAGTAATGGTATTATTTCTAGACTACTGAACTCATCTTGTGCCCGAATCGATGTTAAACATCATTCATCACTATCATTTTCCCACAATGTGGGAAAATGCAATCCAGTGACTATCAAGGGAGATTTAAAATCTCTCCTTAGAGAAGAACTAAGGATGAGTGCAACTGACATCTTGAGCAGAGCAATATTTTGTTGTGGGGACCGTCTTTTACACTGCAAGAAGGAATACTCCTGCCACGCCCCAACCTCCCAACTGGAAGACCACTGACAGAGAATATTGATTTTTTTTTTTAAATAAGTAGTGAACAACAGCTGAAGCTCTCCATTTAGTTCTTCTAGCCTTGAGTGGGCTGCAAGGTCTTAACAGTGCAAGCAAGGCTTGTGGGTCAATAATTTGGGTAGATTTCCTACAGAGATTCGGGGTTCCCGTGTCTCCTGATCCTGCACTTTTTTTTTTTTTTTTTGAGTCAGAGTCTAGCTACTCTGTCACCCTGGCTAGAGTGCAGTAGTACACTCTCTGTTTAATTCTAACCCTGAGTGGGCTGCGTGATGTCTTAACAACACAAGCATAGTTTGCGGGTCAATAATTCGGGTAGATTTCCCAGAGATTTGGGGTTCCCTTGTCTTCTGTTCCTGCTCTTCTTTTCTTTTTTCTTTTTGAGTCAGAGTCCCACTCTGTCTCTCAGGCTGGAGTGCAGTGGCATACTCATGGCCACCACAGCCTCGACCTGCTGGGCTGAGGTGATCTCTCCACCTCAGCCTTCCAAGTAGCTGGGACTGCAGGCACGCACTACCATGCCCAGCTAATTTCTCTTGATTTATTGTAGAGAGGAGGTCTCACCAAGTTGCCCAGGCTGGTCTTGAACCCCTGGGCTCAGGTAATCCTCTCACCTCAGCCTCCTAAAGTGCTGGGATTATAGGCGTGGGCCACTGAGCCCAACTTCTGCTCTTCTTATTCAAAGTTCTTCCCCTCTCTTTCCAGCTGCCATGCCCCTACCCCATCTGTCCTTTGGTTCTCTAGACCAGAAAAACTGAGGTTTCTATCCAACTGTCAGCCACACACCCTGCCTAAATCTCCACACCCACCCACCTGGCATCTGATTTCAGGTAAAAGCTGCAAAAAATGTGAAACTCAGCCGGTGCAATTCCCATTCCAAACCCCATCTGCTCCAGTTTCTGCCTGCTGTTGGTCACTCAGGTAGATGGATTTGGGGTTTTATTTAAATTTTCAGTTGTTTTCTGTGGGAGAGTTATCTCTAACATTACTAGAAGCAGAACTGTATATCCCTTTCCTCTCTATCCTCTGGAAAAGCTGCCACTTCCATGTGAAAAAAACCCACCCCTGTCCACCTATTTGCCAAAATGTGGACACCGAGCATGTATTTCGAAATTGTAAAAGTTATTTTATATCATTTTAAAAGATCAATACCGATGTCTTAAAAGTATAACTCAGAGAAAAGAAAAACACCACACCCACTTCATAGCGCCACGGAATAGGCCACTTACAACCTCCCCACATTCCTAGACTTCTGGGCATGTGTGTTAAGGCTTAATCATCACAACTTGTCTTATCTCTTCCCTAAGTTTTATTTAGACTCCACAAAGTAACACAGTGACCAGAAATGTTTTAAATTTCTTGTTATGTAGGGAGTAAAAGAAATATGAGATTAATCTTGAAAATCAGGTGTCTATCAAATCAATGTTTTCATTGCCATGTAAAGAAAAATTGTCAGGTTTCAGATTGGAGAATTATAATTTTGAGACTTAGGAATTACATTTATTCATTGGCTCACCAAAGATTTGTTAGACCCCTATTGTATTTTATTTAGTTTGTTTAATAAAAGCTAATTTAATATTCTGTGGGTTAGGGTTTAGCTGGTATATTCATGCTTTCATTCATCAATGAATTATTTTATGAATTTAATGTATTAATGTAGGAATGAATCAATGAAATAATTTAATTCATCATTAAATTTCGAGTGATTATTCCAAGGTACTGCAAGATCTTGAAACACCTTCTGCAATGTTAGGATAAGTTTAGCTCAAAATAGTTTTAGAGTCAATTATATCTTCTTTCCTTATTTAAAAACCAGGAGTCCGTGTGTGGTATATGTATTGACTCAAAAAATTACATAGATTCTCTTTTTTGTTAGTTACTTCAAAATTAAAGGGCTATGTAAATTACACATGATTTCTCCAGGGGGGATCTTGACTCAATGAGGCGCTTTTGACCAGTTGTATAATTTCAAGTCAGTTGCTTATTCCTGCAAATGGGTCTCTACCCTCATCTCTAAACCTCTTCCCTCTTTGGCATTTCTTGCCCCATGCCTTCTTGTCTCTGGGTCTCTTCTTCTCTCTCCCTACCTCAGACCCTACCTTCTCTCTCCTAGTCTTTTTTCGTACCCACCTTTTCCTTGAGAATAAATTTGGGTTTCCTTTATGTCATAATTCTTATATGCAGATTTCTGGATCCCACTGGAGGGTTCCAATGATTGCAATGGCTCAGGAACCTACCTTTTTCTTCATGGGCTACAGCCTATGCAGTTGTACAGGGACCTGACCTTAGAAGAGCCCTCACTTGGCTTCATGCTCTTGAAATGTGTCATCATTTTTTTTTAAAACAAAGGGCCACACATTTTCATTTTGTACCGGACCTCACAACCTATGTAGCCATCCCTGCGTTAGAGAGAAATGCTCGTGGGGTTAGGAGCGGAGCAACTCACTAAGAAGCAAACGGGGAAGAATCGGGACTGATGATCAAATTGCTGGAGTGTGGGATGAGCGGTTAGAGGAGGAGAAAAGAGGCATCACCATCAAAGATGATGATGCCTCTTTTCTCTTGGGAATCTCCTTAAATTTGGGGACTATGGTGGTAGACTTCTTGTAATTCAATCAAGGAAATGTTCAAATGATCACAGTTCATTCTGATGTGCTCTTGAGGAATCTCTACCAAATTCCAGAAAAGGAATCTGTCTCTAAAAAACAGATGGATTCTAAAAGTTGTGAGTGGATTTGTATACTGGCTTGTCTCTTCCATCTAAACAGATAACCTAATATAAAAGCGGAAACAAGGGCCGAGTGTGGTAGCTCACACCTGTCATTCCAGCATTTGTGGGAGGCTGAGGTGAAAGGATCGCTTAAGGTCAGGAATTCAAGACCAGTCTAGGCAACATAAGTGAGACCTCATTTCTATGAAAAATTGAAAAAAATAATAACCAGGCGTGGTGGCAGGTTCCTATAGTCTTCGCTACTCAGGAGGCTGAGGTGAGAGGATCGCTTGAGGCTACTGTGAGCTGTGATCATGTCACTGCACTCCAGCCTGGGTGACAGAGTGAGACCCTGTTTCTTCAAAAGAAAAGAAAGAAAGAAAAACCATGAGCAATAACTTGTCCTGAGATAGTACGCTTTGTGGATGTTGGTCTGATGGTGGAGGCTCAGGAACGAAATCCTGGGTGAGCCAACCAGAAGAGGATTGTGCTGTGGAGTTGTCAGGAGCTAGGATGGTACCCAGGCAGAGCCCGGGAGGAACAAACATGGAGACGCCTATGTGAGAAGAAAACAAAGGAAGATGTGAGATAATGACAAACTGTCCTGGGGAGAAAAATGTCTATGTTGAGCCACATAGCCAGGTCTTTGTAATGACCAGCACAATAAAAAGAGAGGCAGGGATTAGATTACAAATTCATGCCTTTCTGTTTACTTTACAGTCTTTGTTTTGTTGGTTCTCAATACATGTAAAATAATAATAAATAATAAAAGTCCATTAGATAAACCATTTCGCACAGACTAGATCCCATTATAATTCACAGAATTCAAACAATGGCGTTTGAAAGTCCTTTCCTGATGTTCTGTACCAAAAAAAAAAAAAAAATACACAGAATTTACTGCTCTTAAAGAGAATGAATTTCAAGACATGGTTTGGAAAGGGGGAACTAAGTAATATATGTACTTATATTTGTAAAATTCAGCTCTGCCTAAGTGCGTTGTTTTATTTCTTATTTGTTGGGATTCTTTGGGAGTGGTGGGCCTTTTAAGGCAATTCTCTACTTGCTAATGATCACTATGGTAAATCTTACAATTCAGCTATTTTTTTTTCCTGCAATTGTACTTCCATTGTTTCTTTTAGCACCGGGGAGAAGTGAGGCATAGTGAACTCAACAATCATGTCTTAACATTGTGTGGGGCATAAAGTGTTTACTTTAGGGCAAATTGCTGAAGTGAGAAAGAGAAATACATTTTGCACGTTTTCTTGAAAGTTTTGATTATTGCAATGAGATCTCAGTATGAAGAGTAAGAAATTCTTCAGCAAATGAAACCCTTATCCACACACAGCATCCTGTGGAAGGAGATAAAACTCTATCAAAGTTTTGGGGTTTTTTTTAATTAAAAAAAAATAGAGAGGACTTCTGGGCCCCAGCAATTCTGCTTTGACCTCCCAAAGTGCTGGGATTATAGGCTTGAGCCACCGTGCCCAACCTCCATCAACGTTTCACCATGATAAATACTGTTCATTTATTATGTAATCTCCTAGAAGATCTATAAACATTTTCATGTATCTTGGATGGAAAGATTGTTTGTACTTTTATGACTTATGTGTTTTTTAATATTAATACTTGATCTCAAAAAGTAAATTTAAAAATCATGATTTTTTCTTGTTTATAATATATTATGTTATATATAATGCTAATACATCTTAAAAATTATTTTTATGTCCCTGATTAATAATATTTGGTTTCACTTACAAACTTAAACTCCTTAAAACATTTTAAATTGCATTCATATTTATAAATTTTATAGACTTACTTTTTTCTGTCTTTCAATTTTTTAATTCCAACATTTCTCCAAGACTTGTAATATAAAACTAACATATATATATAATATATTTATATGCATTTGTACAATCTTAAATTCTCCTGAGTTTTTCGATACTGTTTACAAATTTGGTTTCACTGTGTTAACTTAAAAGTATAAGTCTAAATCTATTAGCCATGACAAATTACTTTAGACAACATGAACGTTTAAAACATGAGGCGCACATAAATTATTCCTTATATTGACACAAAAATATTAATACTATGAGTCTGTTGTATTTAATCATCTTTAGACTTAGTTCTAAGCTTGCCTGGGGTTAAAATATTTAAATCCACCAAAAAACCAATTACATTCACATTCATTTCATTTATCTTTCCAAGAAATTTGGGAATTCTCTCCCAAGGAAGTTGGAGTTTTCAAATGCACTGGGGTTACCTCCTCAGAAACTGAGTTGCTCATAACTAGAAAACCTGGCCTGGTTATGAAATGAAGAACCGCAGACCTCCGCCTCACTTTTCTCTCCAATACATTGCTATATTGACCTTTCTATTGAAATGGCTTTCACCAACCATGGACTCCAAGTTGATGTCTTATACCCCAGGACCCTTGAATTTATGCTTCTCCTTTGTTCCTCTCAATTGTGTCATCTGACTAGGGCAAATGATGTCATGTGACCTTCCTTCCAAACCTCAATTCGATCTCTCTCTTCTCCCTCCTCCCTGATTGGATTGGACCAATCTGTTCAATGCTCATTTCTGCACTGAATTCTTTTTACGTTTTGTCTTTCTATCTGGCAAAGCTGCTATTTTAACAGATATTTGCATGACATCGTTTAGCTTCTCCATGTCCCTTCCTGCCTGTTTTTAGCCATAGGGTCAGTTTTTAAAGTTATTCTAATGATGACATTCTAAATATAATATTAAACGGATTGGGAAAGAGAAAATTAGGATTGTGATAGAAGTGTGTTTTGATAGAATTAGATTGCAGTAATTTAAGAATTAACGATATTCATTTAGGAAATTTTCCTTTTTAATCATATGACTACAATTTAGACTTTGCTGTTCAAGCAATAGCAATTTACCTAAATTGCCCAGTGGTAATTGAGGCCTGGGAACTTGGCTCACCAGTGTCTGTCTTGTAAATATCCTGTCTACAGCTCACCTTCAGGGCATGGTCATATCTAATTAAGAGCGTCCTGAGAGGGGAGAGATGTTGATGAAGACAGGGAATATAGCCAATTGGTGCAGAAGAAAATCTGGCCAAGAGACGGAATGAGGTACAAATAGATCATGCGGGCACAGATTGGAAAATTCAGAGGCCACTGATCATGTGCTCAGTGGCACTTTTTATGCGTAGCCCAGAGAGCTTTGCTGAGAGACACAGAGACTCTTACAGGAATCAAGCACCTCAAGACACCTAACGCTACAAAATGATCCGTCTCAAATTCCAGATTTTGTTTCCCTGAAAGTCAGGTCCTGAGATAGCTGAGACCCCAAATGAGAAACTGAATAGCAGAAGGGTTCTAAGAGAAAACAGTCGTTTGCACCTCCATTCCAAAATGTCCAGCTCTTGGATAATTGCACTGTACGATTGAAAACTCTAAAATGCCCTTTAAGTACAAAACAGCATTGTTATTATTGTTCATCTAATGCATGGTATACTGGAGACAGAGACGAGAGTAGGAATCTCAGTTAATTCATGCTACATGAAGGGAGTCTTCTGTCAATCTGAGGCCACCGAGGAGCTGACAGTGACTAGCCGTGACCAGCAGCGACCAGCCCTCAACACAGTAAATAAAATCATCCCCATCCCAGGAGAGGACTTTTCTCTTCTCTTCCACATTACCAGCTTCAAAACAACCACTGTCTTAAAGGAGTCCCAAGTGCACCTGGGGGAAACCCAGTGTCGTGAGCTTCCCCTTGGCCCTAATGAGGGAGGAGGCTGTGCTTTGCTTTGATGTGCAGCTGTATGCTTTCTAATGATGTAGGCAAGAGATTGGATTCCATTAGGACTTCTTTTAAGCCTTGATTATTCAGCAGCCCTGCTGAAATTAGCTGTTCATTTATCCATGAGCAGCTGCGTGGAGGGTTGGATGGTTTTGCTTGTTGTGTCAGACCGAGTGGGTCTGGGCTAAAGCACTCTTGAATATTTATTTCATTCAATTATTCTTCTGTGCCACATTTTTTTTTTTCTTCTAAGCAACAGCACAAGATTCTGACACCGCTGTAATTTCACCAAAAATATGACCCAGAAATCTGATCGGGATTGTAAAACACAGCTCAGTTCCAATACAAGACAAATCCTTTCTGTCCCCCTCCCGCCTGTTTCTCTTGCACGCGACATTAATGCCCATTTTGGCACATCATGTCACAGCTGCAAAGCAGAGCCGGTCCCTCCTGTTTCTCTGTTCTTACGAGCTCCCTGCAGGGCTGCCAGAACAGTCGTACTCCTGACTGTCAGGCCCTGGGTGGAGCAGCTACAATGGCCTCACCTCAGAGCAGGGGCCAAGCTCGTCTCACTGTTGTGGGGAGACCTGTGGGACTTGGTGAAGCTTTGTCAGAGAGTCGAAGAAGAAGAAAAGAAGGATGACTCTGGGACAGGGCAGAGATTTAGTGCCAGGCTGGAAAATTGGCAGGGCTGGAAGGGATTCAAGCGCGTGCGCGCGCACACAGACACACACACACACACACACACACACACACACACACACACACACACACACACAGAGACATGCACACATGTGACATCCTGATCAACAGAACAATTGTCATGCATCTAGGTCATTGGACCGCCAGGAGTACAAGAGCTTTTTACTCTTGACTATTTTACTGATCAAGGGATAAGTAAACCTCATGATGCATGAACTTTTCGCCTATCAGTCCTCTGTATTATTGATTTAATAGTTCCACCCACCCTGTTCTTTCATCCTTACATTTCCCAGCTGCTTGAGATATTTTATCACATTTGTCATAAGTGCAGCTTGTTGTGCCCAAATATGGAAAAACTACGCAGGGACACTGAAACTTCTTGGGAATTGACCTCCAAGTATGTTTGACTTTGAGAGGAAGCAGCATCGACAAAGCCTTGGCCCAGTGGGAACTGGCGAGGCCATTTTTTTCTCTAGATTTCTCAGCCAATAATGGAACAGTTGCCACGCTTCTTACATCCTCTGCAGGGTTTTGTGGTTTTATTTATTGTCCTTATAGCCACTCCACTGTTTGTATTGTTGATAGATCTCTTTCAAAGCTTCTAGTGGTTTCTGAATGGACCTCCGTGTGTTTTGTGAATTGGGCACGCGCTTCTATCACCTGCCTCTACATTGGTGTGTGTTTGCTGGGAACCGTTCTGGGATAAGTACAGTGGTTGTCGATGACTTGAGTAACTGATGCTTTATGATACTCTATTCTTCAGAAGAAGGCTTTGTAAATGATGCTGACGAGTTCATTAAAATAGTGGTGTCTTCATCAATGTTTTGTGTTATTGTTGGGAAAGATGAGTTTGACATTTTCATGGAGCAATAGAAAAATTAAAGAAAATGGGCTGTTTTATATGTCTTCTTTTTTTTTTTTTTTTTTTTTTTGAGTTGAGCTCTCACTCTATTGCCCAGGTTGGATTGCAGTGGCATGATCATGGCTCACCACAGCCTCAAACTACTGGGCTTAAGAGATCCTTCTGCCTCAGCTTTCCAAGTTGCTGGGACTACAGGCATGCACCACCACACCCAGCTAGCTGTTTATTTTTATTTTTATTTTTTTTGTAGAGACAGGGTCTCACTATGTTGCCTAGGCTGGTCTCAAACTCCCGGCCTCAAGCAATCCTCCCACTTTGGCCTCCAGAAATGCTGGGATTACAGGCGTAAGCCACCGTGCCAGGCCCAATTTAAATGCTTGTAAAATATAGAGCCCAACTGTGTGCTATTTAGCTAGAAGTCTGAGCTCCTCCTCCTTCTCCTGCTTCCTGTGTGCCATCTCATGTCTCTGCACTGGTCACTGTCCTTTTCTGTAGTAGATGTTCTTTTGACAGATCTCCACTTCGCCACTGCCAAGATTAACTATCACCTTCAATTCCTGCTGTAAGACGTACAGAGTGAGTCGCATGGCCGGCTGGAGTCTCATTGATGAGATCTTCTCCATCCACTTCTGCTTCTACCGACTGGGTTGTCTGCTTATGAAGAATCAGGTGTGTTTGCTTCAAAGCTGTTTGTGCTGGTTGTACTTGTTACTGTGGTACCATCATGTAATTAAATATTAAGTCACTCGCATAGAAGTGCCAAAAGAAAGAGGGTTGTGATGATAGAAATCAAGTCAAATCTTGGAAAAGAATGAAGACCAACTGCTAAAGACTAATTGCCGTCAAATTAGGTGTGGGCCCGAGAATTGTATCAGTCTGATAAATGAGGACCAGTCAAGGAGGATTATTTACTGACATTGCTTTGCGAATCTCTGCCTGTTCTTACGTCTTTCTAAAGAAAAACTGGAAATTGTATAGTGAATGCTTTATGAGTGATTTCCACAGGAACAAAAACAGAGGACTCCAATTAGAAGACTCAGGCTCAAAGAAAAACCTTGAGCCCACGATCACATAAACTGGAACACAAATGCCTAGTGTATATTTATGTTAGATTGAGTGTTTAAGGCAGATGTTATGTTTATATAATTTCCTGTTCTGATTAACTGACCATCTAGCTGAACCAGAATAGCCGAGAAGAGCGTCTGGAGTGGGCAAGAGTTTTAATGTGCTGCTTAGCCACGGTCTCCTCTGGGAAGCTTTCAGATTCCCCTCTTGAGCCTGGGTTAAGAATCCCTGCTCCGGGTTTCCAGGTGTTTGTTCATTACAGCATTTTCATGCATGGCAAGTGTCTACTCCATCATCTGCCTCCTTCACTGGGCTGTGAGCTTGCTGAGGGCAGTGACCTCATTTCTAATCTCTATGTTCTTAGGCCCTGAGATGTTGCCTGGCCCCACTGTGGATAAATAGATGTTTATTAAATAAGTATTGAAAGAGGGACTTCACTAAAGGTGTTGATGGACAAGCCAAGATTAAAACAACAACAGCAACAACAAAAACCCAGGGGTATTACTTTATGGAAAGACTGTGGAAAACTTTGCTGGTATAAAGGGGGTCTTTTTTTCTGGTATTTAAGATGTGTTATGTGATCTGTTAAAAAGGAGAGACTGAGGATCACAGAGCAACTTGCGTATATTTTGTTAGTGTTAATTCTCTTAATCACAGAAATACATATATAATATATATATCAAATATATATTTGCACACCTATATATGTTAAATATAAATATAAATGTAACTTATATATATATTTTGAGTTGGGATTCAGTGCACCATCATAGCTCACCACAGCCTCAACCTCCTGGGCTCAGATGATCTTCCACTTCAGCCACCTGAGTATCTGGAACTACAGGTACACACCACCACACCTGGCTAATTTTTTTAACTTTTTGTAGAGACAAAGTCTTGCTATGTTGCCAGGCTGGTCTTGAACTCCCGGGCTTAAGCAATCCTCCCGCTTCACCCTCCTAAAATGCTAGGATTATAAGCATGAGCCACCGCGCCCTGCCTCAAGATATTTTTTTAATGTCTTTTAAACCCTGAAGAGCTTTTTCTTCCCTCTCTTTTTGCTCTCCATGTGTTATATTCTGCTTCTAGCAGCAAACAGGCAAGCCGTGGGACATACCATTATTACTCCACATCGGCTGGGGAAGCCTCAAAGAATCGGAATCCTTCTGTTTTAGATTGTATTTATGTTCCTTCCTCTCTTTCCCGACCTCAAATCAACAGATGCTTCTAGCCTGGGAACCTAAGGGAGTTCTCAAGGCCATGTATCCTGTTTCTTTTAATAGAGTCTTAGCCTAACTAAGGTAAGAATTAGCTTCCTTTTTGACCTGTATGTTCTTTAATTCCTTGGTCTTAACCCTTTAATCAAGTGTCTTGCCCTGTGGCACTTGGCTTATGTTTAGCCACAAAATGTTCCATTTTCATATACATTTTAAAAAAGTGGACCACAGGAGGAAATATTTTATCCAGAAGGAGCAGTACAGTTTGAACACTTAAGATCCTAGAACTGAATTGTTTGCAGTAAGAGTCAGTCACAGAACACAAATAACATGGGCATGATTTAACAGAAAAATGTTAAAAATGAATCCATGTCATATAAACAGCAGTTTAATATGTGCTTTTAAGGCATCTAAATGTGAAACTGAATCTCATTCTTCTTCCTGGCTGGGGGAATGCCCTATCTCCTTGAGTTCCCTGAAAGAAATACTAAATTTGAAAAATAGTGAACCTAAGAAATGAAATGACATTTATTGCAAATGATACAATTATCTACATTAAAAATCTCAAAGACCGTTTTTAAAACTACTACAAACTAATGTTATTTTGTCAAGTTCATAAGATGGGTCAATATATGGGAATCAACTGTATTTTTACACACTAGCAATAAATAATTGAAATTTTAAAAATGTACTATTTACAATAGCGTCAGAACCAAGAAATACTTAGGAAAAACTTTAACAAAATATGTGCAAAGTTTATATGCATGGATGAGAGAAACTAAGAAGACCTAAAACATGGATGAGAGAAATCTAAGAAAACCTGAATAAATGGAAAGATATACCATGTTTATGGATCAGAAGATTAAGTATTGTCAAGCATCAGATCTCTCCAAATTGATCTATAGATTTTAATATGGTCTCAATTAAAATTCAGAATTTTGAAAAGAATCAACACACTATTTAAAAATATATATGAAAAGCAAAGGACCGAGTACAACAAATACTTTTGGAGAACAACAAAGTTTGATGACTTGCACAACCTGATAGTTGGACTTATAAAGCAAGACAAACAAGTTAGGGTGGTATTGATGAAAGGACAGATATGTAGACACATGGAATAGGATAGAAAGTTCAGTAATAGATCCACACTTACACAGTTGATTGATTTTCAACAAAGCTACCAAAATAATCAATGTATAAAGTATAGTCCTTTCAACAAATAGAGCTGTAACAACTGAATATCTTTATGCTAAAAAAAAAAAAAAAGGAGAAGAAGAAAGAAATGCAATCCATACCTAGCACAATATAAAAAGTTAACTTGAAATAGGTCAAGTTACTTAAACATAAAAGCAAAAAATATAAAACTTCCAGAAGAAAACATAAGAAAAAGTATTTGGGCCCTTACCTTGGGCAAAAGTTTGTTTTTGTTTTGTTTTTAGACAGTATAAAAAACACAAACAGTAAAAGAAAACATTTTTTTAAATGACTTCATCAAATTTAACTTTTTATCTTCTTCAAAAGACATGGTTAAAAAAATTTAAAGTATCCTTCTTTGCATCACAGAAAGGAGAAAACACTTGGAAAACATGCAACTGATAAAGGACAAAGTAACTCTTACCACCCATTAATTAAGAAAACACACACAGGTCAGGTGTGGTGGCTCACGCATGTAAGCCCAGCACTTTGGGAGACTGAGGTGAAAGAATTGCTTGCGTCCAGGAGTTCGAGACCAGCCTGGGTAACATAGTGAGACCTCATCTCTACAAAAAAATCAAAAACTTAGCCAAGCTTGGTAGTATGCTCTTGTAGTCCCAGCTACTCTGGAGGCTGAGGCAGGAGGATCATTGAGCGCAGGAGTTTGAGGCATGATTGTGCCACTGCCCCCCAGCCTGGGAGAAAGAGTGAGATCCTGACTCAAAAAAAATGTATATCTCACACAAACAACTAATAAAAACTGGATAAAAGACTTGAACAGACACTTCGCTAAAGAAGATATATGAATGGCAAATAACACATGAAAAGGTGTTCAACATCATAAGCCATTAGGAAAACAAAAATTAAAACCACATTAAAAATCCCAAAGGATTATTTAAAAAACTGCCAAGAACTAATACGTGGTTTTCTCAAGTTCATAAGATATCAGCTCAAAATATGGTCTCTATTGTGTTTTTATAAGCTAGCAATACAAAATTGGAAACTGAAATTTTAAAAATGTCTCATTTACAATAGCATCAAAACCAAGAAATAGAGGGATAATGTTAACAAAATGTGTGTAAAGTTTGTGTGCCAGTAAGTATAAAACATTGATGAGAGCCTATTAGGATGGATAAAATAAAAAACTCTGGTAATACCAAGTGGTGACAGATTGTAGAGTAACCAGAATTCTCATGTTCTGCGGGTGAGAATGTAAATATAGGCACTTTGGGAAATGGTTTGGCAGCTCCTAGTAAGCAGAAGCATACTTACCATATGCATTATTTTCCTAGGGTTTCTGGAGCAAAGTATTGCCAAGTGGGTGGCTTTATGTCTCAATGTTGGTGGCTAGATGTGCGAGATGAAAATGTCCGCAGGGCTGTGCTTCTTTGAAGCTTATAAGAGAGTATCCTTCCTCACATCTTCTAGCTTCTGGCATTTGCGGCAATCTTTGGCTTATAGGTATCACTCTAATATCTACCTCTGTTTTCACATGGCCATCTTCTTCCTGTGTTTGTTTGTATGATTCTTTTCCTTTTCTTATGAGGACACCAGACACATTAGATGAAAGGCCCACCCTGCTGTGTGTTAATTTTTTTTTTTTTTTGGTGGGAGGGACATAATTCAATCCATAACACCATACAACCCAATAATCCTCCTCCTAGGTATTTACCCAAAAGAAATGGAAACATATGTTCTGACAAAGACCAGTATGAGATGTTTACAGCAGCTGTATTCATGGTCACCCCAAACTGGAAACAAGCATCAACTGTAAATGGCCAAGTTGGGGTACATCCATACAGTGAAATAGATCAGCAATAAAAGGAACAAACTACTGATACATCAGAGACATTGTGTGACGTGAAAGAAGTCATAGAGAAGACTGTAACTGCATAATACCATTTATATGACATTCTAGAAAAGACAAACGGGGGAGCAAAAATCAGACTAGCAGTTGCAGGGATGGTGGGTAGGGAGGAGAGAATTCACTACAACTTTTTTAGGTGGTGAAATGTTCCCTACCGTAGTTATGGTGGTGGTTACATGACTGTATACGTTTGTCAAAATTCATAGAACTGTACATTAAAAAGAGTAAATTTTACTCGATGTAAATCACACTTCAAGAAAGCTTTCACAAAAAAATTCTTACAGACAACAAGATTCACTATAGGCAGTCTGTATGTAAACTGTTGTTATTTGAGAAAGTAAAGTTTCTTTTGAAGATTGTTAGGCATATTAGGGTTAATTGAAATTAGTAAAAGTCAAGGAAATTAGAAAAAAAATTAAAAATGGAGGAAATCTCAGCCAGGCACTGTGGCTCATGCTTGTAATCCCAGCACTTTGGGAGGCTGAGGTGAGAGGATTGCCTGAGCCCAGCATACAAGACCAGCCTGGGCAACTTCGTGAGACCTTGTCTCTACAATAAATCAAAAAAATTAGCCGGGCATGGTGGTGTGCACCTGTGGTTCCAGCTACTTGGAAGGTTGGGGCGCGGAAGGGTTGCCTGAGCCTAGCAGGTTGAGGCTGTGGTGGCCGTGAATGTGCCACTGTATTCCAGCTTGGGCAACAGTGAGGCTCCAACTCAAAAAAAAAAAAAAAAAGGAAATCTCAAAAGAGACAGGGTCTGTATTCCAAACACTGGTCCTTTACTAAAGGAAGTAGCTCTAGAGACAATCTTAGATTTAGAAAACCAACTTTTTATTGTTGTTGAGTGAGGGTCTCACTCTGTCACTCTGGCTGGAGTGCAGTGGCACAATCACAGCTCACTGTACACTCGACCTTCTGGGTTCAGGCAATCCCCTCACCTCTGCCTTCCAAGTAGCTAGGATTACAGGTGTGCACCACCATGCCCTGCTAATTTAAAAAAAATTTTTTTTTGTAGAGATGAGATCTTGCTATGTTGCCCAGGCTGGTCTCAAACTCCTAGCCTCAAGTGATCCTCTCACCTCAGCCTCCCAAAGTGCTAGCTTTTAAGTAGCAATTAGGCTCCCAACTCTGGTTCATGTGCATGCCTCAGGCTATTTCTTTGGCATCTTCATAGCTCTTATTTCTTTTCTCCTGACAGC
This sequence comes from Tarsius wallacei, assembly GCA_963574415.1. Lineage (NCBI taxonomy): Eukaryota > Metazoa > Chordata > Mammalia > Primates > Tarsiidae > Tarsius > Tarsius wallacei. Next base: position 38,991 of record CAUYQG010107697.1, read on the forward strand.
CCTTTCCTAGATGTGGCTGTGTTCTGCCTTCCCTCCCAGGACAGCTTACTCTTGGTTTACATCTGTTTAGGATCTGGACTCACAGTTTGAACTCAAATATACATAGCTACTTGTATGTTTCATCACTTCTAAGAAGCCGTCCATTGTGGAATTCTAATATCTTCAAGCTTCAAATGACAGAATGTACAATTTTATGTTAATCATGTTTAATGTATACCATTTGTTTAAGACGGTGTTTCCTGAATGGCTGGACTCCTCTGTGGTGAGCAAGACCAGGGCTCTCTCTCACTTCCTGTTTCAAGTTTGAGAGACATATGTCCTCCCTGGGATCTAAACCAGCAAGGGCCCCAGCCTTCAGTGCAGGCCCTTTCTCTCCGCAGATACTCTTACCTTAATATACAACAGTCGCCAGCGAGGTGTGTAACAAGAATTACACACATGCCTCAACAGGAAATGTTTGTTTCCTGAGTCATTAACTCCCAGTGAAAACCAGGGCACGACCCTCAAAAAGATCTGAAAATATCCCGAGTCTGTTCATTTCCTCTTCCTCCTGGCTTCTTTCTCTCCTTGTCTTTCTTCCTCTCCCATTCTTGTTTATGATTAGTTCTTTCTCTCCATCTTCCTCTTTTCTCTCCCTATTTTCTCTGATTGGTCCTTTTCCCTTTTCTTCTCTTCCCCATCCTGTTCTAAGTCACCTACCTTCCCACCTTATGTTTATTAAATCTTTAAAAACTTTCTTTTCTCTCTTTAACTAACACCCCAGGATTATCTTTTGGAGGGCGGGTCCCTTACAGTACAGGCTTCCCTTGCTAGGTAAGTGTTCTAGGAACCTATCAGCATCAGTGTACCAGCTGGTGTTGTTCTGAGAGGCTGCATTCAGCTTCAGTGAATTTTTTTTTTTTAGATTCTTTCAATATGTTTGCACATTTCATGACAATATATGAATGCACCTCCCCACACAGAGCTGAGAGTTCAGCAGTTTTTGACCAGAAACGGCATGATCCCATGTCCCACCTTCCCTATTCACCTGATCTCACCCAAAGTGAACTTTTTTTGTTTCTCTGGATGAAGAAAGTCTTCAAAGGGAAATGTTTTGCCATTATGGAAGAGGTGAAACAAACAAACAAACAAACAAACAAACAAAAATGGCAGAGGCAATCAAAGGCATCCAAACCGATGAGTTCAAAAACAGTGGAAAAAATATCTTGATAGGTGTATTGCATCCAACGGATAGTACTTTAAAGGTGACTGAAATTTAAATATGTTAGAATAATATATAATTTTTAATGCATAAATTCTGGGTGCCTTTGGGTCCCCCCTCATCTTTCATTATTGTTGTTCTTACTCAGTAAAGTTTTGTGTCCTTTAATAAGCCTAAAAGAAAGTCAGCCACAAACTTGCCAACAATATACTCACTGGATCTTTCCCTTTTTTATACCAGGCCGACCTAGGCAATGAAACAATGCCTTTTATCAGCTTCTTGGTGTGATTCCAGCTCATGCATATTCATTTCCTACCTCATTAATAGTCCCCTGGGGTTATTTTATGTCATGGGGAGAGCACTGAGAATTGTGGAAATCTCATAAAAACAATGCCCCTTGTCCTTTCATTTGCTATGGTATTTTTGAAGCATGAGTGGCCGATAGCTTTGTAGAACTGCTAATCAGTTTCTTTTACTATATATAAACGTGAGTCTGAAGAACCGTCCTTCCAGCAAATGTGCAAAGTGCCCTAAGTTCAGCTTCATTGAAATTTCCAACAAAGATGCTAGTTCTGCCATCCACAAGCAGATTGAGATTATTTTTAAAAAACAGTCCTCAAAGATCTTTAACACAGCAGAAAAATATCTAACCTTTTAAAGAAAGTTTAAAAATAATTGGTATAAAAATGTTTGAAGGAATAAAATATTAAGCTGAGTTTTTGTGATTATTTCATATAATTGAGAAGTAATGTAACAAAGTCTTAAGTAATTCCATCATATGGATGTTAAAATAATTCAATAAATATCTACCCAGCTCTTTCAGCCTCTCATCATTCTAAGTGCTGAGGGGATTCAAACTGGCTTCTGCCTAATTTCAAGATTTATAAGGTCATTAGGGAAAAAAACATATGTACAAAAAGTTATTGTACAAGACAGATACATTTGCTAGCTTCTTGAGTATAGATACTGCTTGTCTGTTAATTAATTTATTTATTTTACTTTTTGTAGAAACAGGGTCTCACTATGTTGCCCAGGTTGGTCTTGAACTCGTGGCCTCAAGCCATCCGCCCTCCTTGGTCTCCCAAAGTGCTGGGATCATAGGCATGCGCTACCATGCTCAGTCACTGTGTTTTTTATTTAACTGATTTGCCTCCCAAATCTAGCTCACTCCTTTCCACAAAGAGATACTTAATAAGTAATTTATAAGAACTAAGTGTTAGAAAAGCCAAATAAAAGAAGTACTTGGTCTAGATTACAAAAGGTAGGGAAAGCTTCAGGGTGGAAGCAGGACTTGAGCAGAAACTGAATATATAGGCAGAATAATGTGGATCTGTTTGACAGTGGGGAGGAATAGCATTTCTGCTAGAGGGAACATCATGAACAGAGATTCAGAGGTGGGGGTAAGTGCCAAACAGGAAAATTGTCTGGGCCAGAGAGCTCACTTCAGCGAGGCCAAGCTTTAATGTCTGGAAGACCAAAGAGATATTAATTATCTTGCTACAAGATCATTCCCATCAGCTTGCAGAAAGCTGTCCGTTTCTCTGCCATTTTTAAAAACAAGCAAAACAATGAAACCAAACCTTTCTCGGCCCCCTATTCCTCTCCACTCTCCATCTGATACCCTTGAAAAAGTTGCCTCTACTAGTTGCCTCTAATCCCCCTTCTCTCATTCTTTCTGGAAGCCACTCTGGCTGGGCCTCCATCCCCGCGGCTCCCCCGGGGATGCTCAGGTTGGTCAAAAGCCCCCATCTCGTGTGACCGGGCAGCAGCATTAAACAAAGGGGACCATTCTCTCCTGCCCTTCGAAATCCTGGCCCTGCTTGGCTTTCAGGACCTGTACGCCCTTGGCTCCCGTTCACTTGCGCTGGCCATGCCTGCTCTGTCTCTTGTGCTGGTCCCCAGCAAGTCCTCAATGGCTAAATGCTGAACCAATGAAACTGAACTTATGGCCCAGGGCACAGCGCTCAGTCCCTCTCTTGGTGATCCATGCAGGCTCTGACTTTCAGTGTCACCACACACTGATGACCTCTGAGTGCACTGCTCCAGCCTGGACCTTCCTCTGAACTCTTAGCTCATATCCCACTACGTACTCGGTATCTTTGCTTGGATGACTGGTGGGTGTCTCAGCCTCGACATCCCTGAACCTGGACCCCGGAGAGTCTCCTCATTCAGCCTCCCTCTTCCCTGAAAAAGGAGACTTCCTTCTTGCACATCCTCAGCCAAGAATGCCGGAGTCGCCCTTGATTCTTTTTTTCTCTCGATGCACATCAAATCCATTAGCCAATCCTGCTGGCTCTTCCTTCAAAATACCTGCGGTGTGACCATTTCTCATCCACCAGGTTCAAACCACCGCCTCCCCTCTCCTGGGTGAATGCAGCAGTCTTCTGACTGTTCTTTTTGCATCCACCATTGGGCTCCTAGAGTCTGTTTTCAAAGCAGCAGCAGGTGATCCTCTTATGTCTATCAGCCCAGGTTCCTCTACTGCTCAGAACCCTCCACGGGCTTCTGATCTTGCTCAGAGTGAAAGGCAGAAGCTCCAGTAGCCCTCGGGACCTCATGTGATCTGTGACCCCTGCCTTGATTCCTTGTCTGACCTCATCTCGCATCTGACATCCCTCTCGCTCATGCTGTTGGCCACACCAGCCTCCCTGCTGTGTCTAGACTTACCACGTGTGCTGGGTTCCAGACCTCTGCACCTGCTATTCCAGCTGTCTGCAAAGCTTTTCCTCCAGGTCTCTGCACAATTGCCTCCCTCGCCTTCTTCAGGTGTTTGCTGAATTCTCACTTTCTCAAAGAAACTGCTCTTTGCCACTTGAAAAAGGTCACCTTCACCACTTTCTGTCCCTTTCCTAACTTCATATTTTTGTCCAGAGCATAGCATAGCAATAGTGAATGCTACCTGGCATCCCATATGCCTTTCTATTTTTATTTCTTTTCTTCTTCCATCCTGCCTTTCTTTTTTATTTCTTACTTTCCTATTTGACTCCCTCTTCTAGAAGATACATCCCATACCGGTAGGGATTATTTTTTTTTCTGTTTTGTTTACTGCTGTCTTCTCCAGGACTAGAACAGTGCTTGGCATAAAGAACGTGCTCACTAAATATTATTTGTTAAATAAATAAACAAATGAATACATTCTCATTTTATTGATGAAAGAATTAAGTCTTAGAGAAGTTGAATCACTTGGCTAAGGTTACTCAGTCAAGGGGGGGATATGGGACATAAGTTCACATTGGTTGATCTGTGGATTTAATCACTGTAATATTGGGTCCCTCTTGTAGGTAAAGCGAATACTCTTTTCTTTATCTTGCATAGATATGGCATTGTTCTGCAATGCATTTTATTACATTATTTGATGACTTCTCTAAAACATGAAAAGTTTTTTATTTTTTTCTCATTATTGAGTGTCATAGCTTACTCAAACATAAATAAGGGTGAACAATGACATAGTAATTCCACATCCACATGTTACTTTATAGATTACTAAGTTTTTTTTTTTTTTAGTTGGAGTCTCACTCTGTCACCCAGGCTGGGGTGCAGTGGCACACTCATGGCCACCACAGCCTCGACCTGCTGGGCTCAGGTAATCCTTTCGCCTCAGCCTTCCAAGTAGCTGGAACTACAGACATACACCACCACACCCAGCTACTTTTTGTGTGTGTATTTGATTTATTGGAGAGACAAGTTCTCACCAAGTTGCCCAGGCTGGTCTCGAACCCCTGGGCTCAGGCAATCCTCTCACCTCAGCCTCCCAAAGTGCTGGGATTACAGACTGAGCCACTGTGCCTGGCCACTAAAGGTTTTTTAAAAATTCATTTTTATTTTGAGAAAACAGAAAAAATCAGGAGTTGAGTAAAATTTGTTCTCCAAAGTAGTACAACAGATCAGAAAAATTTCATGAAAGAAGAAATGTTCAGAGTCCTTTATGACTTATCTATTTTCATCTTAAACATACAGAGAAAGTAGTTAATTTTGGAAAAATTATCTAGACAAATGTTTTGATAATTGTTCATAAATAGTACAACTTAAGACCCAGACATTTCTAAGATCCTTAGAAGTGACTAATTTTGAAGATGTGTAGTTTTCCTTTGAAACTAATCATTCTGATCAATAACTACAACTCATGAGAAAATGCATTATTCTATGACAGCGAACTTCCCTGCCTCTGTGTATTCTCTTAATTGTCACCCCAGTTGAACTCATTTGCACTGATTCCTTAGGACAACTATTTGGGGGGAAAGAACACCATTTTCTTAAAAAAAGAAGTAACTGTGAATTTTAATCAAAGAGAAGCCAATGATCTGGCCTTGAGGGGGAAGCATTGTATAATTTGTTTTACTGGACTAGCCCAGCTGATGTGGCCTCCTAATGAGATGACTAGAGTCACAGTACACTTGTGAGATCAGCTGAGTCATGTGTGTGCTTGTGAGATGACTTGAGTCACAGTGTGAACTTGTGATTTGACTTGAGTCTCGGTATGTACTTTTGAAATGACTTGAGTTACGGTGTGAACTTGTGAGTTGACCTGGTGAGTATCCTCTGGTTAAACAAGGAAAGGGTTAATTAATCACATTGATAAACTGACTTTTAAGCGATCACGAATCTCTCCAACCAAGCTAAGAATTGCCAGGAGAAAATAATTCTTAAAAGTGATGTCCATAGCACTGGGTTCCTCCCATTTTGCAAGAAAACTTAAATTGCCAACCCAGTTCATTGAAAGTCTGTGGGATTCTCCAGGTAAATCTATTTTCACCCTGCTTCCCTTGTAGCAAATTACATTGTTCTAGTAATTTTTCAATTTCATCTATGTTTCCAAACAAAGGTGTTCATGGTGTATTTGTTTCGCTTTAGTTTGGGGGTATCAATAGTTTTGTCTCCATTTTCATTTCTAATATATTATATATATATTTTTTCTTATATATAATATATAAGAAAACTTTTTTTTTTAAACTTGTTCTTTCTCTGTGTGCCTTTGCCGCTCAGCCTCTCTGTCTCTCATCATTTTGAGCAGAGGTTTGTAAAATGTTTTAGTCTGTCGAAGACAAAGGTAGTGTTTTATTATAAATGTGCACGTCTTCTCTTTTGTCCTTATAAGTAACTGTGTATGAAGTGTCACAGATGATAGCAAATGGCTTACACAGTTGCTGTAAAAAGACATGAGCTGGGAAAACCAAGTGCGTGTCAAAGTACATTTTCCCTCAATGTGTTTTAGCTGTTGACTTAAAAAAGGGAGGTCACCAGGGCAGGCTGGAATCTGAGGACAGGGTAGGTTGTCCAGGGCGCCGATGGTGACTGTCCGAGGGACGAACAGGGATAAATATGAAATATCTCCAGAAAGCACCCTCAGCTGCCTGAGAAGGACTCTGTCCTTTCAGCATTCATTCTTTCTCTTTTTTCCTTATCAAGATCAAACTTTTACCAAAATTAACATATCCAGCTAAGGCTACCATTAGCTAGAATTTTAGGTCATGTTAACTTTTGAAAAGCAGTAAAAGTCCAGTAATCATTAGCAGTTCAAGTGTGTGAGTGACACACTTCTTCAAGCAGAGTTAATGAGCAAAGCTTCTCTGGAAGAGTTAGCATTAATTGCAACTTGGACTTTACTTGTAAGCTTAGAGTGGTCAAACAGCCCCCTTTTCCAGCCAAGTCTGGGCAACACCACCATTAGTGACAAACGTTTTATATATATGAGGACTTTATACACACACCCCCGCACACACCACACACATTCATATATACATATATATGGAGGGGGACCCCTCCCAAAACCCGGAATTATCTTTTGGAGGCAGACCCCTGATAGTACAGACTTCCCCCACTAGGTAAGTGTTCTAGGAACCCATCGGCATCAGTGTACCAGCCAGTGTTGTTCTGAGAGGCTGCGTTCCGCTTCAGAGAATTTTTTTTGGAGATTCTTTCAATGCGTTTGCCCATTTCATGATGGGTGATTTACGAATGTACTTGCTCACACTGTGCTGAATGCTGTTTGACCAAAAACGGCATGACCCTCATCCCCCACCGTCCCTATTCACCGGATCTCACCCCAAAGACTTTTTGTTTCACCGGGAAATGTTTCAAAGGGAAACATTTTGCTAATGCCAAAGAGGTGAAACAGAAAATAGCAGAAGCACTAAAAGGCATCAAAACTGGGGAGTTCAAAACTGTTTTGAGCAGTGGAAAAAGCATCTCGATAGGTGTATTGCATCAAATGGAGAGTACTTTAAAAATGACTGAAGTTTAAACAGTAAGAGTAAATATACAATTTCTTATAAATAAATTCTGGTTTTCTGGGAGTCCCCTCTTGTATGTGTATATATGACTATGAAATCGTTTACCATTAAGTCCAGAGAAAACTGGAGGCTACAGTGAGCTAAACATCTTGTCCAAGGTCACCAGGCAGATTTCTTTAGTCCTAGCCTAGTCTTTATTCCGTTACTCTATGAACTTATTATATTACAATGAACACAAGATAGGTGAATATATACACATGGCATTCAACTACTTATTACTAATTCAAGCATTTCAAGGGATACTTCCTGCTTTTGGAAAAATATGTGTCTAGAATGGGTATCAGAAAGAAGAAAAAAAAGTTGGAGCAAATTGTAGAACATTCTCAGTAAATTGGTCATTTGCTTGTCATTTAAATTGGGATATATCCAGGAATTATCTTTATCGTGTTTAAATGCAGAGATGGTTTGTTTACTCATTAATATCTACTATTTTATTTTGTGATTTTTCTTTTTTGAATTGGAGTCTCACCCTGTTGCCCAGGCTGGAGTGCAGTGGCACTCTCACAGCTACTGCAACCTCGAACTACAGTCACGTGCCACTACGCCTGGCTAATTTTTTTTTTAAATTTATTGTAGAGATATGGTCTCGCTAAGTTGCCCAGGGTGGCCTTGAACCCCTGGACTCGGGCAATCCTCTTACCTCTGCCTCCCAAAGTGCTAGGATTATAGGCGTGAGCCACCATGCCTGGCTAATATCTACTATTAAGGTAGCTTATTATTATTATTGTTATTATTATTATTTGAGTTGGGGTCTTACTCTGTTGCCCAGGCTGGGGTACAGTGGCATGATCATGGCTCATCACAGTATCGACTTCCTGGGCTTTCAGTTGATCCTTCTGCTTCAGCCTCCCAAGAATCTGGGACTATAGGTGTGCGTCACCACACTGGCTAATTATTTTGAATTTTTTTTTCATAACAAAGTCTTGTTATGTTGCCTAGGCTGATCTCAAACTTCTGGTCTCAAGCAATCCTCCCTCCTTGGCCTCTCAAAGTGCTGGGATTACAGGCATGAGCCACCACACCTGCCCGAGGTATCTTAATATTTTTGATAGGATGAGTGTCTGAGGATTTTTTCTTCCCTTCTCTTTGCTTTATAGGAATTTTAGTTTACGCAGGAAGTCTCTCAGGAAATCCTTTTTTCTGGTTTTGGATTCATGTAAAGAAAAATATGTAAAACCAGATCTTTGCATCATTCAGTAGTTGTTTATGTGACTAACAGCTGTTTCTCTTGATTCTTAGTGATATTTGGTTACAAATTAGAACCACCATTTTATAGAGTCCCTTCAATTTTAAAATTGTAAGCAGGATGGAGCAAGTGTTTTATACAAACTAAATTAAGCATATTAGGCACTATATTATGTATTCAATGTTTCAAAATTAAAACTCTCCCAAATTTTAAGCTCGAGAAATGGGAAAGTATTCAGTTACATTATGAAATACAGCTCTCTTGTGAGCTTGCAACATGCTTTGTACTGGGTAGCTACTACAGGGGAAAATATTCATCTTTATTGTTGATGATATTAGCATATTTAGTGAAATGATTCTACTTCTTTGCTAACAAATGCTCAAGCAAGGGGATTTTTTTTTTTTTTTTTGAGTTGGTGTCTCACTCTGTTGCCCAGGCTGGAGTGCAATGGCACACTCACGGCCACTGCAGTCTCAACCTGCTGGGCTCAGCCGATCCTTCCACCTCAGCCTTCCAAGTAGCCGCAACTATAGGCACGCACTACCCTGCCCGGCTAATTTTTTAAAATTTTCCTGTAGAGACGAGGTCTCACCAAGCTGCCCGGGTTGGTCTTGAACCCGCGGGATCAGGCAATCCTCTCGCCTTGGCCTCCCAAAGTGCCATGGAGCGGGGCCAACAAGGGGGCTATTTTCATGTAAATCTTATCATCTGGTTTCTAGTCTATTCTTTCAAATTTGAGTATATCATTTTTATTCTTTCTAAGTACTATACATTTTAAAAGATACATATGTGCTATATTTACTTGACAAACCCCATATCTTTTCCCCTGATATCCTTCCCAAATGAGCACTCTAAGTAGTCTCTTCCTCGAAAAGCATTATCTTCCTGGGTTATTGGCCATTACCTTAATGTTATGCAACAACCATGCAAACTAGTTCAGCAAAATAAGAGAAACTCTATTATATTCATGTTAGTATGCTATTGAAGTGATTAAAAGCTGGGGCCATGTTCTTAACTTTGTTTTCCTTTCCCTATTTTTTTCCGGCATTGAGGTCATCAGGGTTCAATGAAGACTCACTACCCATTGAACCATGTGGGAGCTTGGGTATTACTCAATCCAACTTCCTTCTTAGGCCTGACTCCTGTTGACCTGAGTAACTGTTGAGCTCTGTGTGTGACACCTCTCTGAGGCTCCCACCTTCTGCCTACCTTCACATTCTGTAAGTTTGTACTAGAGAGCATCTGTCTGCCTGCCTATCCATCCATCTATTGCAGAATTCTGAGACAGCCTCCGCAATTTCTGGCCCCTGAGGTACACACGTCATCTTCTTCAGCTATTCAACCATACACTAACTGAGGTACTGTGGTGAAGGGATTTTGCCCATGTAGCTAAGGTCTCAAGTCAGTTGACTGTAATGTACGAGGATGATCTGGGTGTGCAGACCTAATCACGTGAGCACTTTAAATTTGAGTCTAGAGGCCGAGATGGAGGAAGTCAGGGCTTGGAAGCGTAGAGGAAGGTTTTGAGCCATAGCTGACTTGAAGAAGGAAAGGCCACGTGATGAGTTGTGTGGACAGCCTTTAGTAGCTGAGAGTGGCCCCAGCTGACAGCCAGCAAGGAAACCGGGACTTTAGTCCCATAATCACAAACAATTGAATTCTGCCAGCAATCTGAGTGAGTTTAGAAGAGGACTTTGAGCTCCAGATGAGATAAACCAGGAACTCTGCCAAGATCTTGATTTTGGCTTTGGGAGACCTTCGAGAACCCAGTCATGTCATGCCTGGGCTAAACACATGATGAACTAATATATGGGTGGTATCTTTGACCTGTCCATTCAGGACATGAGGCCAATGCCGATGTGTTGAATCTGTTCTTGTGGGTTTTCTATTCAATGGCAAAGGGCTTTTGTCTTGTTTATCCATCAGAAAGATTTCCCTGGAGGCTATTGTTACCCTCCACTACGGAGTTCCTTGTGTCTGACTTGGAGGAAGATCATTTGTGAAGATGGCCACAGCAATTCCTGCTGTCCCAGTTCTGCACTTAGGTCCCTTTGCAATGTGACTGTCACTTCTGCCATCAAGAGGTGGAGTCTGTTTCCTCAAGCACTGGATTTAGGCTGGCTTTGAGATGTTTTTGAACAAAGAACACGGCAGAATGTCCTTGAGGCTAGACCTCTAGGGGCCTTAAAGCTTCCTCTTTCGCCCTCCTGGACCCGGCTGCAAGTGAGGAAGTCCCAGCGAGCCTGCTGAGAGGCCATGGGAAGGGGATCCGAGATGTCCAAGCTGGCAGCTGCAGTCAACTTCTAGACTTTGCGGCCACCCAGGACAGGCCAGTCCCTGGCCAACCTCCCAAATGCATGCAAATGCATGACAGAACGGAGATAATGCCACATGGGGCGGAAAAGAGATATCCCAGCTGAGCCTTGTCCAAACTGCCAACCCACAGCACTGTGAGCAAATCATGTGTTTCTATTTCAGGCCACTACGTTTTGAAGTGATTTGTGATAAAGTGATTTGTGATATGGATCTTAAAGTGCATGGCTTGAAAAATATGATTTTAAAATTAAAATTTTATTTCTTTTTGAATACATGATCTATTCAAATGTCTATGTACACAGTGTACATTTTTTTAAAGTTGGAGTCTCTCTCTGTCACCCAGGCTGGAGTGTAGTGGCATGATCACGGCTCACTACAGCCTCGACTTCCTGGGCTCAGGTAATCTTTCTGCCTCAGCCTCCCAAACAGCTGGAACTATAGGTGCATGCCACCATGACTGGCTAATTTTTTTTATTTTTTATTTTTTGTAGAGACAAGGTCTTGCTACGTTGCCTAGGCTGGTCATGAACTCCTAGGCTGAAGCAATCCTCTCACCTTGGCCTCCCAAAGTGCTGGGATTACAGACATGAGCCACTATGCGTGGCCTTAAAATTTAAGAAACAAAAGCGTATATGTGTAAAAACAAATTTCACTCCACTAGGGTATTGTTAAGCTCTTTTCATCTCTCTGGAGCTCTTCAGGATGATGGTTAGAGTGAAAAGTAACAATATGAAGATAATGCAAAGGGAAAATGGCCAAAGTAGAAGGACTGCTAGGTGATATCACAGAAGTATGCCGCACCATGGGGTACTGTACTCAGGAGCTCGGACTTGATTATGTAGCAGGAGCGGGGCACCCATTAAAGAGTTTTAAGCAGCGGCAGAAGAAGCTGATTTGTGCTTGGAAAGGTCCCTGGAGAAGCAGATGGGAGGCAAAGAGTGTGAGATCTCAGGCCGGGGGGCCAGTCAGGAAACCCCTGCCACGGTATACAGTGACAGAGCCCAAAGGCCACTGTGGCAGTGAAGGTGGGTGGGGGAGGGGGCTGGCGAGGCATCATGCGATTGGGGGTTGGCACTAATGTGGGAAGGAGGAGCCCCCCCCCTTCTCTTATTTCCTCCTCTCCCTCTCTCCCACATCCCCTCCTTCCGTCCCTCCCTCCCTCCCCCCCCCTTCCCCTCACCCTCCTTTTCGTCCTCCTCCTGTCTCACATGTACTCAGGAGGGTTTGTCTCCTCGGTATCCGGGCTCCACCTCCACTCCACGGGAGGGATGGATCCTAGGTTTTGGTTTGGTCATGGCAGAGCCATCGTCAAGAACAGAAACAACACAAGGATGGGAAGTGAAGGAAGAGTCATAGAAAACGCCGCCATAAAGTTTGCGCAGCTCAGCTTCTTGGGCTGGGAAAGAGTTTTTCTCTCTCTCTAAACCCTGGGGCAGGTGACTGTACTCCTCAGTGAGCTTCAGGGATCTAAGGATGGCCAGGTTCTTAAATGGTCATAGGGCTGTGGTAAGAGCATTGTGTATGACAGACATCTTTGGAGTAAGTCATTTGTTTACCAAATCCATAATTGATATGTCTTTCCTGTATGACCATGACTTAAGCTGTTTTAGTCAGAAAAAGTTCCCAATAAATAAAGCCGTAGTCATCCGTTGCCAAGACAATTAAAAAGCTTTTTGATCTAACATCTATGGACCTGTTGTGCTTTTTGTTACTCTGAAGCAGATACTGTTTCAGATCCTGGTTTTGTACCTGCTGTGATTCAGGTAGATGGTAATCTTAGAGCCTTAGGGTTGGCCAGAGAAACAACTTACTGTAAGAGAGCTGAAGAAAATGAAGATCAGAGAGAGAGAGAGAGAGAGAGAAAGGTAAAGTAAACCCATGCTTTCTTGCACACAGATTTAAATCTCCAGTTGCTCTTTGATGAAGGGAGGAGGAGGGATATGAGTAAATCCCCAGGTCAGGAAAAGGGAGGTTTTGAGTCCTGGCATGACAGTAAATTTGTGCAATTACAACAAATCTGTTTCCTTTTGTTCTCTTCTGATTCTTTCTGAGTTTTCTTCCAAGACCTATTGCCAGGATTTCAATGGGGACAGTGTCTTAGAGGATCACAGGCGTAGAGTGGAGATGGAGCCCAGACGCCGAGGAGACAAACATTCCCGAGTGTGCGTGTGTGTGTGTGTGTGTGTGTGTGTGTGTGTGTGTGTGAGAGAGAGAGAGAGAGAGAGAGAGAGAGAGAATGAGAAAGAGACAGAAAGGATGAGAGAATGAAAGAGAATGAAAAGGAACAAGAGCGAATAAGAGAATGATCTAACATGAGAAAAAGGGGATGAGAAAGAATAAGAGAGAATAAGGTAGAAAATGAGACAGAGAATAAGAGAGAATGACAGAGAATGAGAAAAAGAGAACCAGAGCGCTTTGGTTGTGGGCCTGAGAACTTGCGCCGGCCACTTTCCCATTTTCCGCTCTCGTCGGGCGACGCTCAGCGATCTTCAGACACCCCCTCTTCCCTCCGAGAGTCCCCGAAGCCGACCGCACCAGGGCGGCACAGGACCCCCCTCCCGGCGCCCGCGGGAGCCGGAGACCTTCCGCTCACTCCTCCCCGATGCGCGCAGGCCACGCGGGCGCGGAGGAAGGAAGGCGGGGGCGGGGCCTAGCCGAGGGGGCGTGGCGCGGCGGGGGCGTGGCGAGGGCGGGGACTCGGCGGCCGCGCCCCGCCCCCGGCCCGCCCCGCCGCTTAATTCGGAGCGCGGGGCCGCGGGGTGTGAGAGCTGCCCGGAGCCGGACCGACTCGCGGGTCTGGCCGCCGCCGCCGCCGCCGCCGGAGCCGCCCTCGCGCCGCCTCGGGCCGCCGCGGAGCAGCCGGGCCGCCGGGCGCGAGCCAGCCCGGAGGGAGCCGCGCGCCTTTGTGCGCGCCGAGGTAGGTTCGCCTCCCGCACTTACTTTGCACACAAAGACGAGGGGCGCGGGGAGGCTGGCGCCCGCGGGGAGGCTGCGCCGCGGCGGCCCGGCCCGACCCCCGGCCCGGCAGACCCTCCCGGCGGGCGGCCGGCCGGGGGCCCTGGCGCTCGGGAGGGCGGCGGGCGTGCGGGGAGCCCGGGTCCCCACGCGCCGCGCCCGGGGAGGCGCGGGGGGCGCGGGGCCGGCGCCTGGCGGTGCCCGGGCGGTGGCCCCGGGCGAGGGGCGCTGGGGAGGCGGGGGCGCGGCGAGGGCAGGGGGCCCGGGCGGTCGCTCGGCTCATTGTTGCCTCCTCGGCCCTGCCAAGGGGCAGCCCTGCCCGGAGCGAGCAGGGTGCACTGCCCAGCCGGGTGCGCCGCGCGCGGCCAGATGCCCGGCCCCCGGCCCTCGCCCCTCCGTGTCCCGGCGGCCGGACGGGTCCGCGGCCCGACGCCAGCCCCGGCCCGCCAGACAAAGGCGGGGCCGCGGGGGTTTGCCCCCCCCCCCCGCTCCAAAGGTGGCCGTGACACTGGTTCCAGTCTGCGAGTAACTTTTCGCCTTTTGACTCTTCTCCGTCTCCACAACTCCTGTGAACCCAGCAAACGGGGTGGCATCTGCACCCAAGAAGTCCTACAATTTTGGGTCCCCGAATTTCCCCCAAGCATCTTCAGGTCCCTCGGGGGTGGCACTGATGCGTATGGCCAAGTTTTAACGTGCCGTATTGGGGGTGGTGGCAATCCCTTGTGAAATTTGCAAGAGGAATGTTGGAGAATAAGCTGCAGATTTTATTCTCTCCAGCAAGGTGCCCAGCAGACCCTTCCTTCTGAAGATTTTAGTCAGTGACAGTAGAACAAAGTTACGTGATTAGGATGGATGTGATACTGAGGAGACATGCAGAAAAACGGACTGAGGCCTGTTAGACTTTACATTCTTAAACTTGAAGTTTCTTGATAAGTTTTCTCTTCCAGCTATGTCCCTGCTTCATCACTTTGGAAATTTTAGATGTTCAAGTTGCTTTGAGTTGAAATAGTGTCTGAGGTGCCTGTCTATAGAGACTTTTCAGTGCTAGTAGTTTCAAGTTGAAAACTTTTAATTTTAAAATTATATATATTTAAGAACTGGAAAAAATATAGAAAGAAGATCACTCACATGCTCGTTACCTGAATATACCCTGGGACTGAAGCCATCTCTGCTTAATTTATGGTTTGGTAGTCATGGTCTGACTGTGTGAGTGATAGAGAGAAACAGATGGACAGACAGGCAGGCTAAATGAAAGTGTTACTAATTCTTGTATTTAATAATGAGTAGTTCTGTAATATTGGCTTGCCACTTTCATACATTAATATCAAGTTGTTTTGAAATATATTTTCTTACAGCTTTGCAAATAACCACCTGTACCAAAGGAGAAGAAAGATACAGGAAAAACAATGTCTTTTACATTTTATTTAGAAAAAAAAAAAGGACTGGCAAAAAAGTTTCATGGACTATATTTTTTGGATTTCAGGAGTAGTGTGGGATTGACTTTTTTGTTTTTGGATTGACTTTTTAAAAGTGAAAATAAATCTCCGGGTTTTAAAATATCTAAAAAGTAAAATTGTGTCCTGAGAGTCATGAGAAATATGTGATGGAGGGGAACTCCTTTTTGTAGAACAAGGAATGGCAGTGATTTTACAGCTGGACACATGCTTGCTTCTGATAGACTTTCCACTCAGAGAATAAAATAAGAAGAGTTTCCCTGTGAGTGGTGAGTAGTGTTGTGGGTATGTGCTGTGGAAACAAAAACAAAAATCATTCTTCAGCCTCAACTTTGGGCCTTGGACGCTTTTGTCATTATGTATTTTCCCCTTGTGACATCTTTGGACTTTCGCATTATCTAACAAGCATGCAAAGTAATAAGAGGTCTTTGAGACAACCATTTGGAAGTAGGTTGATTATTAGGATGATGCAATACTTGTTGAAGTTAGAAGAATTTACAAAACGGAAGTTGTGGTTCTGAACTATCAGGTGCTAGCTTTTTGTAGTTGTTGATGTTGCTTTTTCTAATGGTTGGGGCCCTTTAGTTTATATGTGCTCTCCAGGTAGTGTTGTGGGTGGCAGTGACTCGTGGGTGAATTGGTCCAGTGTGTAGTCAGCGCTGACGATCAGCATTCCATCAGGAATCATGGTACCTTTCTACCTGCAGAAGTCAGAAGCAACTCCAGTGGGAAATGTCAGGATCTCCTCCCCCCGAGGATGGAGATCCCGTACCTAGAATGATTCAAAGTGGACTTGGTATGTGCTTTAGAGAAGCCCAGTGAAAGGATGGATACTTTTATTCACTCATGCATTCATTCCTTTGATTTTTAGTTGTTACAAGTAGAGGTGGAAAGTATTTTTACTGATTTGCTTTGAGAATGGCTGAGGGGTGGCAGACTTTTCTCCTGATGGGTAGAGGGAACACAGAAGATTAGTACTATGGCTTAATGGTATTAGTAATGTCCCATCTGCCCCTTCCCTCTGGAATTCCATGTGCAGTTGTTTTGAGAAAATGGGTCAGGGAGTTTGGGTAAGTGAGATCTAGATTTAGAGCATTTGTAGCAGTCCCCAGATATCTTGGGCAGTTGACGTCCTTCTTTGAGCCTAGAGAAGGTGACTGTGGTCACCAGCCTGCTTTGTGGCCACACTGGGGTGTGAAGTTTGTGGGCAGCATGGGCCAAGTGTAGCCTTGGGAGGACCCACGAGACCTCACTTCATTTCCTTGTGTAGTTCCCTTGTCTAATCGCGGCCTATTTTTGCTTTTCCTTTTTGAAGTAAACCGTTTTCCTCCCCCTTTCCTTTCTAGTTCAAGAAGGACTGGGCCTTATCTCTCTGAACTTTTCCTTGTCCTAAGTACTTAGGGAGCATACCAAAAAGGAATTGGCACTTATATCCGTCTGAATGACTGATTCCAATACCCTGTCAGTAAAAAAAATAAAATCATTTGGCAACCCGGCTTAGGTTGCCATGTTGTCATGGTAAACCAAAGAGGGGCTCTTGCCACCGCTGGTGGGGAAGGCTTTGCTTGCCATTCACTCTTCATTCTCCAGGGGTGTATTTAATGCCTCTTATGTGCCACGCCCTGGGTTTGCCGCAACTAACAAGACTGATGGGACGGTCCCCTTGTCCTCGTGGCAAGGCAGGTGAGGGAGTTGTTTAAAGAACTCTACCCAATTACACAGAAATTGTTTAATGACAGTTATGTGAAGAGTTGTGAAGGGAAAGTAGCACTTTATCTCAGGAAGAATGATGTGAGTCTCAGCGAAGGATGGCAGGCTGGGTTTCTTATGGTAAGGGAAGGGAGGGTGGGGCAAGGCTGGGGTGTGATTTGCCCAGGGCCATCAATTAAGAGTGGCAGGTAGGGCCAGGCTGAACAGATTAGGTGGACTGTGAGTTTTTATCTAGAATGTGCTTGAAGGGTTGGGACACTTTCTAGTCTGGAATTGAGGGGCGCTGGGAAGCTGGTGGTGTTGTCCCAGTGCTGAAGTTAAGTCTCCATGTCGATGACCCTGGGAAGCCAGTTGTGGAGGGACAGTATCCAGGCTGGCCTGGATTCCGGGAGTGAGGGCTTGTGTCATGCAGGGGACACCTGACTGCAGCTGCTGTGCCCACCAGACATTTTGCTACAAATGAGAAAATGAGAGGGACTTGTAGAGAAAGAGCGAGAAGACTTATTTAAGAATGTCATTCAAACTCGGGTGAACTGCTGGAAGGAAAACCAGAAAAAGGAAGGAATGTCGCTTTGGCACTAGGTGAACTCTTGACTTCAGGGTTGCCTTTTTTTTTGATGAAAAGAAATCTCTGAGCTTTTGAGATATTTAAAAAGCAAGATTTTGTTCTGAGATTCATGAGAGATACGTGATGGAGAGGAGCTCTTTTTTGTAGAACTAGGAATAGAAGTGATTTTTACAGCTGGATGCGTGCTTGCTTCTGAAAGACAGCGCTGAGAGAGTGAAATAAGAAGGGTTTCCCTGTGAGTAGTGAGTAGTGTTGAGTGCATATGTTCTGTGGAGGGAAAAACGTGATTCAGTCACAGATCTGGCTACTGGGTGTCTTAGTCACTACGTTGTTTTATTTTCTCCTACATAGATGTGAGTTAAGTGCATCTTAGCACTTGTATTGCAGGAGCTGTGGTCTGTGCTCTATAGTGGTGTTGGGGAGGTGTGTTTGGGGAGGGTGTATGTGTGTGAAGGTCATGTGGTTTGGTGACGGTAATGTCCCTTCCACACAGCAAAGTTTTGGGGCTCTAGGGCTGTGGCAGACAGAGCTGGGGTGTAAGAAAAGCTGCCCTTTAGAGGCCATCAGAGGGACCCCTGTTAGGCTGGCTCAGCAGTGCTCTTGTGATGCTGTTGAAGTCCTTAGTGGTCAGGAGACTGTGAAGTCTTTAAAAGGAGGGTCGCTGAGTGTCAGCAACCTTTGGGGCTAATTATACGTTGTCAAGTCTTCTCCACAAACAAGGTAGAAAACGTGCAGGTTGCAGACCGGCTGTCCCCATCATGGCCGTTTTAGGCACATGTAGTTGGAGGATGTTCTCTCCTCATTCTCTGTTCTCCTTGCTGTTGTCGATGCCAGCTTGGGTTATACATGAGCATCCGTGGGTGACAGCCCTGCTTGGCCACAGCCCTGGGCCAGAGGAGCGGGGTTGGAGGGCAGGGCAAGGTTCTTCATGTGGGTTCTTAGGGGAAAGTTTGGAGCTGTGAGCCAGGTGTGTTGGGGTTTGCATCTAGGCCCTTACGCATCTGGCTGTAAAAATTCACTGCTATTCCTAGTTCTCTTCTAGCTCCTCTCCATCACATGTTTCTCGTGAATCTCAGAACACAAGTCAGCAAGTCATATAAGCCCTGTAGGCTTTAGTGGTCTCATTTGTGAGCTCACTTGGTAAAATCTACCTCCCGTGCGTGGCGAGGACTCATGTGAGGTCCCAGCATGTGGTCCCCAAGACTTGGCAGGTGGTGGGTGTTTTGCTGCTGTCTGTGCCCACAGCCTTTTAAAAATGTTCTTTTAAAAATTTTATTGTGGGAAAAGCACTTAACATGAGATCTAACCTTTTAACAAAATTCTAAGTGTGGAATATATTATTGCAGACTACAGGCGCAAGGTTGTACCCCACATCTCTTGAGCTTAGTCATCTTTTTTAACTGAAACCTTAACGCTCATTGATTCGTAACTGCCTATTTCCCCCTCATCCCAGTCCCCGACACCCACCATTCTACTCTGAGTCTGTGAGTTTAACTGTTTAGATACTTCGTGTAAGTGGAATCATGCAGTACTTGTTCTGTGTCTGTTTTTTTCACTTAGTATAATGTCCTCCGGGTTCATCCATATGTTGCATATGGCAGAACGTCCTTCTTTTCTAAGGCTAGTTAGTATTTCATTGTGTGTATACACTATATTTTCTTTGCCTGTTCATCTGTTGGTGGACTGTTAAGTTGATTCCACAAAACTCCTGGAAGACAACAGAGGAAAACCTTCTTGACATTGGTTTTTGGCTGTGGTTACATCACCATGCCATCAAAGCACAGGCAACAAAACCAAAAATAAACAAACAGGATTGCATTAAATTGAAAGCCTTCCGCACAGCAAAGGAAACCATCAATAGAGTAAAAAGGCAGCCCATGGAATGGGAGAAAATATTTGCCAACCTTACATACGATAAGGGGTGAATATCCAAAATACATAAGGAACTGCTACAACTCAGTAGTAGAAACAAAACACACACACACACACACAAACCCTAAAACACCATTCCAAAATGGATTAAGGACATTAATAGATGTTTTCCCCATGACATTTCAACTCAGATTTTCAGTAATGTAGCTGCCAATGATGTCAAGAAGCTGACGTAGGGACACTGGTGAAGGTAGGTGTCTTCATCCCCTGTCCTCACCTGGCTCTTCAGTCTCTTTATGTCTTCAGTAGAGTTTTAAAGATAACCTCGTTTTGATAATAGAAATAGCACATCTTATTCTATTCTCAGACACAGAGTTTTGGCATTCTTCCTGAAGTGTCCTAATAACCTGTATAGGAAAAAGGGCTGCCATACTGTGGCATAAGCATTTCTGTGTCATTAATATATGAGAGCGTACTTCGTGAGAATTAAAGGCAAAACTCATGCTTTACCCAGGTTTTAAGGCATTTGTGCCTGATGGAGATGCTAAAGATTTTACAGAAATCGTACAGTCGTGTTATACTATCCTGTAGTATAAATAATCAGTTGATGAATGTTTAATGTAGATGTACTAAAATTTCTATGTCTTGGAGGAAGTTAAGAATGTCATTGTGGATATGTGTATGAAGAGGGGCTTTATTTATAATAGTCTTTCCTTATAACTCGATGTTATTTGAAATTGTAGGTAAAACTGTGGTCAGAATTTTCTTTCTTTCCTTCTTTCTTTTTTTGTAGTGGATATTGGAAAGAGAGAGGCCTAGACTTTTTAAATTTTCAGAATTGTAAGCCTAAGTTTACCATGAATTAATATTTGACTTTTAGCAGGTCATTATTTCTGTTTCCAACATTCTTCTCTATGAAATGAAGATAACCACACTTACCTACTTCTTAGAGTTGTCTTGAGGATGAGGTAGAAGTTTGCATTATTGTACCTGGTTGTCCTTGTACAGGTGGGCTATCCCTTTGAAGGTTAGGCCTAGGGCCCAGGATGGAAAAGAGAATCAGTTGCATCTTCGAGGTTCCTGCTGTGGTGAGTCCATTCTGTTATTCTGTGCTCATGGAATGGGAGGCATCATGGAAGTAATCGACCATTGACCTAGAGTTTAATCTGGTGAGTCAGGTCGTCTCTCGGGGCTCTCATGTGCTTATCTATGAAGTGCAGTAATAATAATGGCAATATTACTATTACCAACTTACAGTTTTTGAGCACTTCTATGTGGCCAGGCATTGTATTAAGTGTTGACTTTGTTTCATTTATTCAGTAAATAGTTAGTGGATGCTACTATATGCCAGGTACTGTTCCAGACTCTGGGATTCTGTGGCTAGGATGCTTGGGCCAGTCCCAAGGCCAGTTGCCTATTTCTCTAAACAATTAGACACAATCTCTGCCTGCGTGGAGTTTACAGGCGGGTGGGTGACAGACGTGGAAACTGAGGCTAGAGTGTTCCCTCTAAGGGAAGTGCCCAATGGGGAAGGAGGCCTTATGTGAGTTCATGTTCCCTTTTCTGTGTTGAACTTAAGACCAAATTGGTTAATGAGGCCTTTTTAAAGTACTTAATAATAGAGGCAGGGTAGAGGAGGCCAGCTGAGATAAGTGACTGGCTAAGAAAACCCAGCTACTCGCTGCTCTAATCCAGCTCCCTCAAGATCACCCCTAAAGAAGATCCTTTCAAAAGTCGGGTGACCTCTGTAGAAAACCCATAAGAGCCAACTAATGTGCCTACTGCTGTTCCTGAATGCCCCGTCCCCCTGTTGGGATGGCACTTGCTGACCAACTTGGGGATCAGTGTTGCATTGACAGGAGGTGAGTTCAGATACAAGTACCTTCAGAACAGAGCATCCCTCTATTGGCTTTACTAGATAAGACTCCCATCCCTATTGACACCCCCCAGGAAATCTTAGACTTAGTAAACCCTGCAGTCTGGCGCACTTTGACCCCAGGTTGTACTGTGAGTGCCAGTTCAGTACAAACCAGATTGAAGGCAGTAATCCTTAAAGCCAGAAGCCCTTAAAGGAGTACAACTGTTGTTAAAAAGGTTTCTGACCATTGACTTTAAACCATACCAGTCACCTTGCAACACCCCCGTCTCCCCAGCGAAAAGGCCCTCTGGAATGGGTCACTTTGTGCAAGACCCTAGGACTGTAAATTAAGCTGTCATTCCCATCTATGTGATAGTACCCAACCCTTGTACTCTGTTATTCAGATTCCAGGAGAAACTGGAAATTTCATCGTTTTAGACTTAAAGCATGCTTGCTTTTGTATGCCTCTCCATCTGGACTCAAAAGTGTCTCTGCTCTCAAATGCAGACACCCAGAGCATCAAGAGACCACCCAGGACACCTGGACGGTGCTACTTCAGGGGTTTTGGAAGAGCTCCTACTTGTTCAGCAATGCCCTTGCTGGGGACCTAAGAAAGTTACATCTCAGAAATGGGATTTTATTACAATATGTAGATTATTTACTTACAGCCAGCATTATTAAACAAGATTCAGATCATAATACACTTAAGGGTGTGATCATCCTTTTTTTTTTTTTTTTTTTTTGAGTTGGAGTCTCACTGTCACCCAGACTGGAGTACAGTGGCCGCTCCCGGCCACTGCAGCCTCGACCTGCTGGGCTCTGGCGATCCTTCTGCCTCAGCCTTCCAAGTAGCTGGAACTACAGGCATGCGCTACCACGCCCGGCTAATTTTTGGTTTATTGCAGAGATGAGGTCTTGCCAAGTTGCCCAGGCGGGTCTCGAATCCGCGGGCTCAGTCAATCCACTCACCTCGGCCTCCCAAAGCGCTGGGATTACAGACTGAGCCACCGAGCCCGGCCTTCACCCTTAATTTCCTTGCTGATCACAGGTGTGGAGTCTCCCCGACAAAAACTCAAATTTCCCAGCAAGAGTTCTGATATCTAGGGCTCATTTTGACCTCAGGAGCCTGCACTCTGGCTCCAGACCAGAAGATGGCTATCACAGATAGTAAGATTAGCCTATCCTAAGACGAAAAGACATCTCTGAGGCTGTCTAGGCATCGCAGAGTTTTGCCGAATCTGGATCCCAAATTATGGCTTAATAGCAAAGGGGGCGAAAAAGAGCCCCTTCAACGGCCAAAGGAACATCCAAAGGCATTGACCAGTTGAAGACTGAGTTGCTTGCCTTGGGTCTCCTCTCCCTAACTTAGAAAAGCCATTTACACTATATGCACATGAGCAGCAAGGATTGGCCCTAGGAAGCCTGGGCCTGTCCCAAGGCCAGGGACCTATTTCTCTAAACAATTAGACTCTGTAGCCCAGGGATGGTCAGGTTGCTTAAGGGCAGTGGTGGCAACCGCTCTACTGTAAATGAAGCTGCTAAACTCACTTCCCAGCAACATATGGAGGTCCTGATGCCCCACCAGGTTCAAACAGTCTTCGTGGTTAAAGGGCACCACTGGCTTCTGGAAGGAAGGCTGGCAAAGCATTGAGCTCCCTTACAAGTTATACCAGACATAACATTGTGACTGTGCTGTGCCCTCCTACCCACCTCAGTCCCTTTAGAACACCCGTGTGTAGAAATTATTGAACAAACTGACTCTAGATGATCAGATTTAGAAGATGAGCCCCTTGAAATCCCAGAAGCAGAATCGTTTACCAGGGGAAGCAGCCTCGTAGACCAAGGCATTAGAAAGGCTGGGTATGCAGTAGGTAGCCACCATGGTACTGTTGAGGTAAAAGCCCCTCTGCCTTGTACTTCTGCCCAAAAGGCTGAACTCATGGCCCTTGTCTGGGCCTTACAACTACGAGAAGAAAAAACTCTAAACATTGATACATATTCCAAATATGGCTTTTGATACTCATTGCTCATGCAGCTATCTGGAAGGAGAGAGGCATGTTAACTGCAAAAAACTCCCCAATAGAATATAAAGATTTAATTTTACAACTCCCTGTGGCTGTCCAGCTTCCCAAACAAGTGGCAGTGATTGTAAAGGATACCAACAAGTCAGGGCAGACAAAACAGCAAAGACAGTAGCAAAAACCCAAGTTCCCATAGAGGACTCCCTACAACTATGTAAAGTTATGACCCTGACCCTAAGCCACGATGATCTGGCAGAAAACCCTAAATACTCTCCTGAGAATATACAAGGTGAAAACAAGGGTATCATATACATGTAACAGGGTGGCTTCCTGATGAACTGCTACCCAAATCCCCAAAGAAAGTCAGTGGGAAATTATTAAACATGTACACGAGACCACACACTGTGGAGGAGATGCACTCTGGAGGCTTGTACATAACAGTTGGATTGGGAAGGACCTCAAAAAAAAAACTGTAAAACAAACCACTAAAACTTGTGACGTCTGCTGTAGGAACAATCCCTGAACTCTCTCCTTTGCGTACCCTTTGATTGATCCCATACGACACCAGGGACACAGCCAGGAGAGGACTAGCAAACTGATTTCACCCAAATGCCCTCTAAGAGGAGATTGAAATATCTTCTTGTTTGTGTGGATACCTTCACAGAATGGGTTGAGGCCACTCCTACTTGAACAGAAAAGCCTACCCTGTCTGCAAAAACTTGCTTTAAAGAGATAATCCCTCGCTTTGGTCTCCCTGTCTCCTTACAGAGTGACAGTGGATGCCCTTTTATGCCCAAATCACCCATAGATTACCTAAGACCCTGAGTAGCCAATGTATAAACTCCACTCTGCTTGGCACCCCCAGCTTTCAGGAAAAGTTGAAAGAAGGATTCTTAAGAGAACTTAGCAAAGTTATGCCAAGACTGCAGGAGATCCGGTTGAAGCTTCACCTGATAGCATTGTTAAGAACAGCCTCAAGAGGAGACTTAAGACTCAGCCACTTTGAAATTACCTTTTTTATTTTGAGTTGGAGTCTCACTCTGTCGCCCAGGCTGGAGTGCTGTGGCATGCTCACGGTCACCCCAGCGTCAACCTGCTGGGCTCCAGCGATCCTTCCGCCTCAGCCTTCCAAGTAACCGGAACTACAGGTGCGCGCTACCAACTAATTTTTTTTTGTATTTGTTGTAAAGTTGAGGTCTCACCAAGTTGCCCGGGCTGATCTTGAACCCGCAAGCTCAGGTAATCCACACGTCTCAGCCTCCCAAAGTGCTGGGATTACAGGCTGAGCCACCGAACCCAGCCTGAAATGACTTTTTAAAACAGATTTTCTATTAAATGAAGTCCTTAATGATACTTTGAAGTGTATCATAAATTAGAGGCAGGTACAACAGGCACTCACTCAACATGGTAATAACATACTACCCATTCCTGCTAAAAACACTTCAAGCCTCCTTTGCTTTACCAGGGAGAACAAGTCTTGCTCAAGACCTGGTGAGAGGGAAGTCAGAAAGCCAGTTAACCAGAAAAATGGAAGGACCCTTATGGAGTCATTCTAACCATGCCAACGGCCACCAGCTGGCATCCCCAGCTAGTCCATATCTCCCGATTAAAACTGTTTGTTCCCCCAGGCCGATAGGAAAAGGCAGAGGAGTCAACCCATACCTGCAGACCTGTAGAGGATCTTGAATACCTGTTTAAGCGACAAGCCTCAAAGATCATTGCCTAAGTACTTATTAATTACGAAGACTTATTTACTATTTTATTTTGTTTTTGAGTTGGGCTCTCACTCTGTCTCCCATTCAGGGCTCACCACAGCCTTGACCTTCTAGGCCTGGGCAGTCTTTTTGCCTCAGCCTCCCAAGTAGCTGGGACTAGAGGTGCCTGCCACCATGCCCTGCTAATTTTTTGATTTTTGTAGAGATAAGGTCTTGCTATATTTTCTAGGCTAGTCTTGAACTCCTGGGCTCAAGGAATCCTTCTACCTCGGCCTCTTAATGTGTTGGGATTACAGGTGTGAGCCACCACAACTGACCCTTATTTGTTTTAATTGCTTGCATTCTCCTTACTTTTTTTCATACATAAGTCACATTCTGTTTGTAACCCACTAAGTGGAACCATCCTTTTTACAATCGCACAATAGTTAATAATACTTGCTATTTGCCTTAACCTTTCTGTTCATCTTAAATATAAGAGAATAGCTAGCTATGTTACATCTTATTCTAGTGCTTATCTTTTCCCTAAAATTAATAGGGACTGAACAAGACCAGGGGGAATGGGAAGAAAATTTCTTTTTCCCACTCACTCGAGACATCATGTATGCCATGAACAGGTTGCTAGGGAAACACATAAACAAATCTGGTGGGGATACCTTGCTGGATGGTCTCAAGTTCTAAAACATCCCATCTACAGAACCAATACATCTTTTATAAACCCAGTCCTCTGTATTCACCCAACACCAGTTGACTTAAAAACAGCAAAATGTGTTGACCTTTCAGTGTGACTGATCACAACCAGGAACAGTCACGTGGACCGCAGGCTGCCTCTGTGTAACACCCCTTGTGCCCCTTGCGGGCCCCCCATCGGTAACCCAAGTGCCAGAGGAAGTTACATGCTTGCTACTATTAAGTGCACTTGTGCACCACAAACCTTGCCCCTGAGCTCTGCCCTCCTTTATGCAGTTACCAGCTGCAGTTTAAACATGGGACAAAATACAACAAGTGTGACCTGTATGGCATCCCTACCCAGGCTGCCATACCAAGGCACAGATATCCTGGTCCCTGATACTGTTTATCCCCAGGGAGACAGCGATAAATACTCTATGTGGTTACCTCCTGACTTCTCAGCTTCAGAAAGGGCTTGAGATCCCAGTTGGAGTAATGCAGTTGCCAGGTAAATCTCAAATGCTGGTTGTAAGAAGGCTATTTGTTCTGAATTTTTATGTTGGCATTACCCTATGGAAATTACAGTGTCTTAAAGTGATCCATCTGTGAAATTGTTTTCCTAGGCATAGTGTCAGGATGGCACCAAATTAAAAACATAATTATGTCATTAGGCAGAGCTTGTGTGTGAGTTATATTTTAAATATTGTGTTTACCAGAGATACCATTTTTGTATAAAGTGTCTCAAGGCAATTACCTTATTAGTGGATGGGATTTAATTGGGCATCATACATTTTTCAAGATGTTTATATGGTTGTATTATATGTTAATACATCTAACCCTCTCTCACAATTTTATACTTAAACAGTATTTTTTCTATCCACATATAGTTTGTGTTAGAATATTTCATATTCTGTATTGCAGAAGAATTCTTTGCATATCACAAGAATTTCCAAATTTTTGAAAAGATTGTAACACCTCATACATGCCAGTAGCTTGATAAGAGCTAGTTATATAATTTTAGCCATGGTAACCAATAAACATTTTAGAATAAGGGCTAATTTATGCTTGGGTTCTACCTTTCTGGTGAGATACCTTTTACTAGTGTGATATTTTCCTAACTTTCTAAAATGGAATTAAGGCATCATTACTATACTCTTCAAGTATAGTACATCTTTCATTTTTAGGGATTTTTAAGTATAATCCCAGTTTACTAGTTCAAAATAGCAAGTAAAAAAGCTACTTTTAATTTGAGACCACTTGGTTTTAAGAATATAAATTAATAACCATATTACATTTTAATTTAAAAAGATTTCCTTGAACTCTGTTAATCTCTTTATATAGTTGGAACCAAAGGAGAGTCTGCCATTTTTTCAAAGATTAACTGGTGAAATGCTAGGCCTTTGAAGTGAGTGAAGGAGAACAAGCATTATTTCATACTTACTGGACAGTTCTGGGCAGTGGCAGGTTAAAAATCCTTACAGCTTGGCTAGAAGCTAAGAAGCTGGGGAGAAGCTGGATTTGGGGGCAAGGGGAGAGCCCTGAAGAACGCAGTAAAGAAGCCATTATCTTCAGTCCCCACCAGACTCTGTTCATCTTTTACCTGTGTCCTGGCTGGACAGTGTACGTCTGCTACTCAGGCAACCAGCATGGGGGTGCAGGAGTTGGAAGCATGCCCCAGTATACTTGTTTTTCCATTCCAGATTCGCTCCTGACTGGCACATGCCTTGAGGAGAGAGGATGTTATGTTACAAAATCAAACCAGGTAAAATTGAAATTGCAGGGAGTAGAAATTGGGACCGACTGTACATGTAACATGTGTATACTCTATGCAAGTGACACATCCATTTTAAATACAATAGACAGAAAAAACAGAAACAAAGCAAAATCTCCAGGGACAGTGGTGCTGAGGTGGACACTGTCCAAGGATGCGACATCTATCGCCATTTTGGTGTCTCTCGTCTCTTTTTCTCCTTGCCCACTTCATGGGTACCTTGCCTGCTTCAAATGCTGGTTTCTCTCCTCAGATCAGTGGGGAGATTATGCTTTTTACATGAATGAGTTTTGGATGATGCTGGGACTGCTACAAACATATTGTCAAAAATGGTCAGGCAGAGGGACCTGTAAATTTTTTCTCTAGTTACCCCTGGCACTGCCTCTTGCTTTGCAAGCCTGAATCCTCTTTCCTGAGGGTTTCCTGTCCTGAGCTGGGTGGGGCTCAGCCACCTGTAAACTAGTTTCTGTGCTGGGCCCTGCCCTTTCCACTTGGAGGTGACTGTATGTGCAGTTTGAACAAGGGGTGGGGGAAGCCCAGGGCTCTGTTGAGTTCCCTGCCTCCCCAACACTGATTTCACCTCCTATTAGCTTAAAAATGGCTTTTTGTAGTTGGTTTCTTGAACCAGGATCCGAACAAAGTCCCACAATGCGTGATTGTGATACTTCTTAGCATACTAGGGAGACCCCCAAAAGAACTGGAATTATCTTTTGGAGTGTGAACCCTTGATAGTACAGGCTTCCCCTGCTAGGTAAGTGTTCTAGGAACCCATTGGAATCAGAGTACCAGCGAGTATTGTTGTGAGAGGCTGCGTTTGGCTTCAGGGAAATTTTTTTTTGGAGATTCTTTTAACACATTTGCCCCATTTCATGATGGGTGATTTATAAGTGCACCGAGGGTTCAGCGGTTTGGGGCCAAAAATGGTATGACCCCTCCCTCTACCATGCCCCATCCTCCCCATCCTCCCAGTCTCACCCTGAGCAACTTTTTGTTTCCCTGATGAAAAATGTCCTCAAAGAGAAATGTTTTGCTGATGTGGAAGAGGTGAAACAAAAAAACAACAGAAGTACTAAAAGACATCCAAATTGACGAATTCAAAAACTGTTTTGAGCAGTGGAAAAAGCATCTTGGTAGGTGTATTACATCAAATGGAGAGTACTTGGAAGACCACTGATGTTTAAGCATGTAAGAATAAATAACACAATGTTTTACAAATAAATTATGGGTTATTTTGGATCGCTCATGTACATTTTTATACATCTACAACAGTTCTTCTTCCCCCACTCTTTTCCCCTGTGCTATTGATTTGCTGAAGAAATTGGGTCACTTGTCTCGTAGAATGTCCCACTGTCCCACATTCTGTATTTGGTTGCTAGTTTTCTTTTCAAACTCATCCCGCTAGTCTCTGTATTTCCGGTAAACTGGAAGTCAGCACTAAAGCTGGTTCAGATTTGTGTTCCGCATTTTTGGCAGGATTAATATGTTGGTGATGCCGCCTACTTCATATTGCCTCATCTCAGGAAAATGTCTGGCTGTCTTTCTTGTGGTGATGCTAAAATTGATCACTAGGTTCCTGTGGTGGTGGCTTGGTGGCATGATGCTTTCATTGTGAATTTCCCCATCGACCTTTCTTCCAATGCCGTTAGCATCCATTGATGACTTTTGGTTGAATTAATTATTTCATTAGAGATTGTTGATTCTTCTCTCTTAATGAGACGGGAGTGAGTGTGAGATGAGATTTAAACTGATTAGGGTGTCAAGGAAAACTGTCCACGTTGATGCAGCTTAGGGGCATCTAAAGAATTAATAACAAGAAGTAAAGATTGACTTGGCTCCTGCAGTCAGTGTGAGCGCTTCCCATCATTACCGCTAACTACCACTTGCACAATCTTTTTGAATGTTACTGTGTCAGGTTAATTTTAAGTGTGTGCAACAGCAATATCAAGTCATGTGCATATGCATTAACTGTTGTTTACATAACTTGGTGCATGTTGATCACCTAAATTAGAAGATTATTACCTAGTGTTTATGAGATGCAATTCCATATGGTACAGACCATGATAGAGTATCCCACTCCTTCCCTCCCTCTCGCCCTCCCTCCTTCCTTCTCTCCTTCCCCCCTTCCCTCCTTCCCTTCCTTCCTTCTTTCTTTTGGGATCTCACTCAGTCGCCCAGGCTGGAGTGCAGTGACACGATCACAGCTCACCACAGCCTGACCTCCTGGGCTCAGCTGATCCTTCTGCCTCGGTTTCCTGAGTAGTTGTGACTACAAGTGTGTACCACCATGCCCGGCTAATATATTTTTATTTTTTTCTAGAGATGGGGATCTTGTTATGTTACCTAGGCTGGTCTTGAACTCCTGGATTCAAGCAGTCTTCCCACCTCAGCCTCCCAAAGTGCTGGCATTACAGGTGTGAGCTACTGCACCTGGCCAGAGTATCTTTTTCACTCATCATTTAAGTTTTCTGACATGTAAGGGCATTTATGCTGTCTTTTTTTTAATATATAAAAGGAAGGGACAATCACTGATGACTTAAAAAAAACAAGAGATAAATGAGAAATATGAAATAGTTTTGTTTTTCTTCTGCTAAAATACAGGAGAAATGGACCTCTCTAATGGCAGCTTTCGACTTCATTGTTAAGAGTGTTTAGTAAGGATAGGTTATTGCATTGTTTCTGGTAGGAGATAATCAAGGGTTCTTTTTAAAAGAGCTTGATCATAGCAAATTAATCTACATATTTTTCATCACTACCAGGCTTCACCATGACGTACTACACCAGCAGTCTGATATGGGGACAACCTCAATATCAAGTCTACAGGAATGGAAATATATCTATTTCTCCTGTAGTGGGCAGGCCTGTCATTTGCCACAATGAGTTCCTTGTAACTCTGTTGTAAAAAGGGTCGTCATACAGTGGGTCCTAAGATTCCCATAGTCACGTCTTATAATTAGGAGTTGTGCTTCTGACCAGACATTTGGTATCAAATCATAACTGTGACCATTAAGTCATAAAAGAAAGAGATATGAAAACTGAAACCTAAAAGAATTTGAAATCGTGAATGATGCAATATTTCTAGAGAGGGTTTAAACTTGGAAAAGTGGTAGAAATCAAGAGATCATATAATTAAGACTCTTTGTCTTTGGTGAATAAACTTACTTAGATGTGTTAAGTAGCTTGTCCAAGATTACACAGCTAGTGATTGGTAGAGTTGGAACCAAAACACATTTCAGGGTAATGACCATTAATACTTGAGTGTTTCTTATGCACATGCTAGATGCTTTTTACACACACAATTTTGTTTTTATCCTAACAACCCCATGATGTAGGGCTATGGTTGGTTGTATTTTACTGAGAAGGGCACTGACGATTAAGACATTTGGTAACTTACCCAAGGTCACCCAGGACTCAGATATAGTCACAGCAGAGAATGTGTTCTTATCCACAATAGGACACTGCCTTCCAGTTCATTCATTCATCCATTATTTCCCTTTTATTATTATTATTTTTAAAACTTCAGTATTTATTAGAGGAATGCCTTGGTCTTAATGGTCGATAAATATTGCCTTTCAAGGACCTTCTATATACTCTTAAGATTTATATTAGAAAACAAAAAAACAAACAACAAAAAAACCCAGTTGTCATTTATTGCAAATATGGTCACTAGAAAGTGATGCACTAGCTATTATAAATATTATTTTAATAATTAGTAATTTTGATTGGCTTGTTAGTATTTAAAAGAAATTTTCAGATGGTAGATGATTCAGGACTCTTAAAAGATGTCTAGGTAGATGATAGCTTCTTTCTTTTGATAAATGTCCTGTGACAACCTGAAGCTTTAAAAAGAATTCCTTTGATCATTCTTAAAAAAAAAAATCACCACTTATCCTTCAGATACTTGAGGACATCACTGAGAAACTGACTTGGGATGGGTCTGGAGTCCTCACTGCCTCTTCCTCCTCCTCTTCTTCCCTCCCCTTGAGTAAAATCCTGGACAATCCTAAAGCTGAGATTTCATGAAGGTTGCATATTCTTTTGGGAGATTGTGTAGAGCAATGGGTCAGAGTGGAGGTGAGAAGGCCCCCAGTGGAAATAAGAGAAGAGGGTACTTGGTGTTGATTTTCTTTCTTTCTTTCTTTCTTTTTTTTTTGAAGTAGTAGTCTTACTCTGTGTCTAGGCTGGTGTGCAGTGTTGTGCTCATGGCCACTGCAGCCTTGACCTGCTGGACTCAGGTGATCCTTCTACCTCAGCCTTCCAAGTAGCCAGAACCACAGGGGTGCGCCACCACACCTGGCTAATTTATTGTTATTATTATTGTTGTAGAGATGAGATCTTGCCAAGTTGCCCAGGCTGGTCACAAACCCCTGGGCTCAGGCAATCCTCTCACCTCTGCCTCCCAATGTGTTGGGATGACAGTCTTGAGCCACCACACCCAGCAATATTAATTGTTCTCAGTGTCAGCCTCTTGTTTCTTAGGGCTATCTGGTAGACTTGCTCTTTTCTCTGTTTGCACTGGCCACAGAGAGCCCACTGTGGGTGCCTGGTGTGGGTGTGTTATTAGACTAGGCTGTCTGTGTTAAGTGAGCTCCCCAGGGGAGAGGGAGAAGGTAAGACCCTGGTAACATCCAGGGAGATGTGTACTTGGATGGGGTTTGTACTCTGATCTGTTGGTGACTTTAAACAGTTTGTGATAAAACAGCACACTTGGCTTTGCAGCTACCCATGTCTGCTCCGGGAATAGGTTTGTTTATTTTGTTTGTTTTAAACGCTCTTAAATTGCTATTTTTCATGAGCTTCCTGTTTCATACTTAAGAGCTGAAACATGTGACAATGAATCTACCAAGACTGTTTCTTTCCTTTTCTCCATTTGTGCTGGAAACAGAACAGCTTGCATGCACAGTCTGGAGGGAACATGTTGCCTGCATGTGCTTCTTAGTGGATCATAGCACATGGCTGACTAATTTCAGATTCTGCCTATTTATATAGCCTCTTCAAAATCATTGTCAGACGTTCTGCACTCTCTCTACTAACGTCACGTCGATTCGCATAGCTTTTTAAGTAGAGATAAATTATTTTTTACTCATGGATGAGTCACTGGACAGTCGTCTTAAATACACACCCCACCATTTCTCTAAGGTGTGTCACGTTAGTAATTGGCCCAGGCTGGAGTTTTCAACAATTGTCATCAGATCGAATGCGGGTCGAGGCCTTAGAGAAGACCTAACTCTTTTATTTTATAGATGAAACTGCAGCCTGGGCCACACTGAGTTACCCAGAACACAGAGTTCCTTGTATACATCTAGACCTAGAGTTCTCTTCACCTGATTTCTTGTTTAGCACGGTTTCTTTTGCTGTCACCTGCCTTGCCTCACCCTACCTACCCCAGGTGCTGGCACTTGCCACCACAAAAGAAGGAAAACAAGAACAGGAAACAGAACTTACCAGTGACTGGTGTGATGGTGACACTTTTATAGCAGAAGGAAAAAATAATATTCAAAATCTATCATTCTAAAAAACGGGTGTTTTTTTGGTATGTGTTCAAGAGAGGTTCATACCAATAGAAAGTCTTAAAAACATAAAGCACTAAAAATAGGTGTTCATACCATAAACAAAAGCCTAGACATTTCTGTAAATGTCTGAGAACTATCTTTGCCAATTGCGGTCTGTTGTCCACATTTTGACTTCTAGGGCTAAGCAACTTCCTGTGATTGGATAAATATAGCAATTCTTTCTAAATACATATATGAGAATATTTTTCTGTTAATAAGTACTTGAGAATAAATACATGAGTTTTTTCCATTATTTAGGAAGGGTGTGTCTCACACCACCATGACCCACAAGGCCTTTTCAGATGTATGTTGTCATTTATTAATTCTGACATTGGCACACTAGAAGGAATGTAAACTGAGCAGCGTGTGGTAAGTCCTTTAACCCTGGTGAGCTCAAGTTTTCTTATCTCTGCAATGTAACCATTAGGCAGTTCAGACAGGCAATTCACCTGGCATAGTGCCGGCACACATGCTAACAAATGTTAGTGTTTTTCCTGGGTGTGCTCCCCTCAAGTTGGTGTCTTGACATGATGTCCAATGTGACTATTTCCACTTTTACCCGATGGATGAGATTATTCAGTTCCATTGGGACTCAGCTAGAGAGAGTTTCTCACAGGTTTAGGGTAAAGGTCTGTTTCACCTGTATCATCCTCATGGGCCTTCTACACATTAGAACAGGGCCAGTTTGATAAGTGGTGGTTGAATATAGAGATGGGTTAGGATGCTGGTTGGGGTAGACAACCCAAACTGAGGCTCTGGGTTCTAATAGGAGACGGGAGGAGAGACCCTGGGCTCAAAGATATGGATGGCCATCTTCATCAGTTTGGGCTGCTATAACAAATGTCACAATTCAACAGCCAACCTTTATTTCTGACAGTTCTGGTGACTAGAATAATATCCATAATATCCAAGAACAAGATGCCAGCAGATTCAGTGTCTGGTATTGGCTCTCTTTCTTGTTTGCAGATGACCACCTTCTTGTTGTATTTTCCCATGGTGGGGGGGGGAGGGAGGGAGAGAAAGAGGGGGAGGGAGGGAGAGAGGTGTGGGAGAGAGGGAGAGAGAGAGAGAGAGAGACCTCTTTCTCTTATGTCTCTTCTTCTAAGGGCACTAATCCCATTAATGAGGGCTCCACTCTTATAATTACCTCCCAAGGCCCCACTTCTAAATACCATCACACTGGGGGTTAGGGCTTAAATATATTAATTTGGTGGTAAGGGGAACATTTAAATCCATAACAGTATCCAAGGTGAACAGAGACTTAGAATTTATGAGCAGTCTGGATTCTTCCTTTTTATTTTTTTCCTTTAATTTTATTTTTTTAACTCACCGTAGACACATTCTTTACCACAGGCAGGATTCTTAAAAGCAAAGAAGTGTTCTGTAGAGAAGGTAGGTTTTCAGTGGCCTGGTTTGGAAGAAGAGTCAGCAGGATGTGAGTAGCAGAAGTGAAAGTGAGGCTGTAGGTTGGGAATCTGAGCTAGCACATGAGAGAATCAGGTTAGGAGGTCCCCCGTAACCAGGCATTGGCAGTGATGCCAAGTCAGTGCTCTTGCTCAGTTGATGGTGGTCCTTGGGCTACTGGAGATGCGGGAGCGAATTGCTGGTGAGACCGCCCTGCACCCCCAAGGGAGAGGGGCAGAGGGCTAGCAGTTAGTGGCAGAACAGCCCACGGGATGTCTTTTGCACAGGGAGAACACACCTGATTGGTCTGGGATGAAGCTGTCCAGGTGTCGACTTCTTCCACACTCAGCAGTGACCTGCTGTGGGGGATAAATAATAGAGTCACCCTACTTGCAAGCTCTTGGTTGCAGAGAAGTATTTGTTGTGTCTGAATGAAGATCCTGGCCAAAGATTTGACCAACTCAAGGCTCTGCAGTGAGTCTACGGTTTACCTGTCTTGTGGGTGGAGCTTGGCAGCCATCTCTGTGTACTTATTACTTGAACTGTAAAGAATGTTCTGCATTGTGTTTTCAGAGCTCTCTTCTCTGGATGTGTGCTTTAGATGGCTGTGTGTTCTGGCAGTGACCAGCTAATTGTGAGCTAGATCTCAGTGCAGTTGCACACTACAGCATTTTAATTACACCTCTTTGCCTAGAGGCCCTTGGAGACAGTCCTCACTTCTCCTGGGACTCCCCAGGGGACTGTACACCACCTGAAGTCTTGGTGGCAGGAACTGGTGAGAGAAGGAAGGCGAAGTGAGGAGGGAGAGGACTCTTGGCCTTCTTTTACTTGCTAGCCTGATTAGAAGGGGATGAAAAAGTTTTATTTTTAGTTGACCGCCTGGAAAAAATGGGGTGTGAGGGAGGTGGCTGAGGTGGACCCTGGGGTCCCTGTGCCATCATAGTGCTGTTTGTAATTGTAGGGAGAGCACCGTGTGTCTTTCTAGTTTCCTTTTGGCATGGATTCTCGATCCCTTTTGGGAAGGGCTGATGGACTTCCTTGAGTTTCCACACTGTTTTATTTGGATACCAGCATATTACCGGCTGTTATCATGTTTTGAGATTCCTTTGTTTGAGTGTTCAGGGGTGTGGGTGTGAAAGTATAATTCTCATCTGTAACTCAACCTGGGAGGTGCTTTCCACCTTTGGGGTTTTCCGTTGGTCACCTGCTTATGTACTGGGCTTTTCCATATCTGGTTGGAAACTGAGGATGGGGACCCAGGCATCCTCATCCCTGTGTTTCCTGTAGGGTCCTACTGAGAGGAAGTTCTTCCTAGGTCATTGCTCCTGCCCTGGGTAAGACACTGACGAGCTACCGAGATTCAGACCCTGAGTGTTGCTGTGTATTTAGGTGGGCTGGGCTGGGTGTCACCAAGTCCTGTCTTGCTTGGCCCTCCTCCGTTAGTCAGTCTTTATTTTGGACTCAGTATGTGCCAGTATCTGGGGTCTGTGGGAGCACCAGGAGCTCCCATTAAGAGGCAGAGTTTACTTCTGTGTTTGTATCTTTGTGGTCTCACATTTCTCAAAACCCTCTTTCCCAAGGACTTGTCTTGAAGCATGCACACACACACATACCCAATGAATCCCTTAAGGGCCAAGCGTCGTCTTGTGCTTTGTATTTTGTCCCAGGTCTCGGATCCCGAGAGGTGGCCTTGGGATGCCTGGGGAGTGTCAGCCATGTTGGAACACAGAAAAATCCTTTGAGTGAGGGGGTGACCTTGTAGATGCTTTTGCTTCTTCCCCTACAGCTTAATTCCAATGTGAACCTCCCCTTCCTCCTGGCAGATGTTGGCAAGTAACTGCCCAGGTGGGTTGGGCCGAGCCTTTTCTTCTTCCTCCAACCCCGCCCACCCTACCTTGATGACTTGGGTGGGGTGATGTGTCTGGCCACAACTTCCAGGACCCTGTTTGTTTGTTTGTTTGTTTTAAAAAACCCAAACAAACAGAAAGAGCCAGGCAGCATGCTTGTGATCTCCACGGGTGAAAGAACATTCAAATATAAAAGACGGGCAGCAGCGAGGGGTGGCCACATGCCCGGGACGGCAGGCTTGTATCCTGTGTTCAGGGTTCCGTGGTCTGTGCCGTGGTTCTGCATTTCATGTCACTTGTCACCAATGCGCAGCAGACACTTTCCCTGCAGTAAGTTTAGCTCTGGCTTGTACAGATCTCCCCACAGGGTCCTGAATCTGGTTGTTAAATAAGACACAGACTGTCTCATTAGCCAAGCAGAAGAGGATGTGTCCTCTCCTCACTCCCTGGGTAACTTCCGCCAGATGAAGAACTTTTCTCTTTCCGGATTCTTTAAACTGAGAAGAAGTGTAATTTAACAGGCTCTGGAATTAGACTACTCGGGACCACCTTGTGGGTCTGCAGCTCCCTGGCTTTGTGACTTTAGACAAGTGAGTTACCTACTTGGGCTTCAGCTTTCTTATTAATAAGATGGAGATTATGATAGTGTCTCCTTCATAGAGTTTTACAGTAATAAAGTAGTGCGTGAGTAGTGTGTCTACATATAATAAGCACTCAATAAAATGTTTTTAAAAATGTGGATCTGGCCAGATGCGGTGGCTCACGCATGTAATCTCAGCACTTTGGGAGGCTGAGGCGGGAGGATTGCTTGAGCCCAGGAGTTTGAGACCAGCCTGGACAACACAGTGAGATCCTATCTCTATTAAAAAATACAAAAATTAGCTGGGCGTATTGGCACATGCCTATAATCCCAGCCACTTGGGAGGCTGAGGCCGAGGGATTGCCTGAGCCTAGGAGGTTGAGGCCTGGGTGAGCCGAGATCGTGCCATTGCACAGAGTGAGATTCTGACTCAAAAAAAAAAAAAAGTGGGCCTGTTATTGACAACTTATACTTTGATGCTCCGGTAGTGTTTTCAGAGACCATTATCTGTTTCTTAGAGGTGTGGTCACAGTTTATTCTCTAATCATGATCAGTGTGAGTTGTTTGAGAGCTTTGTGGGCACTTATGGGGACAGCAAAGAAGAATATTTGAAGCTAGCAGTGTCCCGGAAAACTTGGGTTCCTTTGGTAACCAATAGCAAATAGAGTGATGACGATATTCTCTATGGTTGAAAATAGGTTTTTTACCAGGAGTGTTAACTGTTATCACTAACTAAGACTGTGTCAACAGTATGCCAAAATTGAAACTGCCAGCCGGGGCAAGAATTGCACACCATTTTAAATAGTGATACCAGACTCCATATAGCATGTCTCCTTATGCTAAATGGGCATTGCTTTTATTTTTTTAAACTTGCTTTTATTTTAATTTTCTTTAGAGACAAGGTCTTGCTTTGTCACCCAGGCTGGAATGCAGTGGCACAATCATAGCTCACTATAGCCTCAAACTCCTGGGCTAAAGCGATCCTCCTGTCTCAGCCTCCTCAGTAGCTGAGACTACAGGTATATACCACCAAACCTGGTTAATTTTTAAATTTGTTTAGACACAGGGTCTCGCTATATCGCCCAGCCTAGTCTCAAACTCCTGGCCTCAAGCAATCCTTCCACCTCAGCCTACCAAAGTGTTGGGATTACAGGTGTGAGCCACCACCCCTAGCAAGGAAATGATCTTAAAACTGCCCCTTGGACACTGGCTGATGATGCCCTCTAGAGTTAGATGTCCCCCGGGACTATCCTGATGGTTTGATGAAACTGTGACAGGGATGGTTTTGAACATCTTTCAGGCTAGTTGATTTCCACTACTTTCAGTGGCCTGGAACTCTGAGATTGAAATCAGCTGTTTTCTTGAGTGAAGCTGAGCTTGCCTGCTCCCTCGCTGACCTGATTTCCAGCCACTTCCCTCCTCGTACTCTGCTATAGCCTCACTGGCCTCTTCGCCAAACAGCCAAGCAAGCACATGCTTGCCCAAGGCCTCCCGGGGCTCTCCAGATCCCTCTCTAGAAAGCTCAGAGCAGATACGCTGCAGAGGCCGCGGGCCGCCCTGGATAAATACAGCCTCTGACCCTGTTTAGCACCCTCTCCTGCTCTGTGATCTTTCTTCGCATGTGTGTCGCCTGGCCCTGCGACGAGAACGTAAGTTCCAGGGAACCGGAGTTTGTACTTGCTGTGTCTAGCAACGGAGACACGCTTTAGTTCTTGCTGTTGTTTCTTGTCACCTCCGGTGTCCTTCAGCCCGATGAGACTGCTTATCATATGTCCCAAAGCAACATGGATGAGAGTTTAGGGATTTTAATCAGAGAGGATGACAGAATCGTCTGTCTTCTCAATAAGCCGGCAGAAGGAAATGGTATCTGGGAAGAAAATTCTGCAGAATACATTAAGTTCCTTCTTGGTCTGAAGTTAGGGTCCTGGGAGGTCAAGTAGAAGGCTCCTGTTAGCATTTTCTTTCAGCAAATTAAAATGACTTAAAGGCCAGTGATTTGGAGGCTTGGCATAGCCCTACGCCTTTGTCTGCTGACATTTCTTAAAAGTGGGAAATCGCCATATATTCCGTGAACTTTTGAGCATAAATAAGGATATTGTTCATACCGTTGCCCGTTGTTCCTCGTATAAGGTTCCATGTGGAAAACGTTGAGACTGTCATGCTGTGATATTTTTTTTCTTTACCTTGAGAAGTTGGACGCTTTTTTTTTTCTAGTAATGAAAAGTATGCAACTTTTCTTCTTTTTCTGTTTTTGGGGTCCTTGTCACCAGGAAGCTTGACCACATCTAATACTCAGATCTGGAAATGAGATCATCCCTAATGTGTAACATTTTTGTTGTTTCTTCTGTAGAGTGGCTTAACTCTCTAATTCTGTTTTATTTACCTCACTGCAATATGACTTTTATTTTAAGGTACCCCCAGATCTTCTTTTGGAAACAACCAGGGACATGACAAAACAATTTTTTTCTCCTCTCCCCTCCTAATTTGAGGTAATGAGTAGCCAACTTGATTTTGAAATTCTGTTGCCCTTGTGAGTTTTTATTTGGGCAATGCTATGAATAGAAATTTCTGTATTTTCTTAGGTGGAATTTCCATTTATTTGACTGATAAGCCCAGGATATCAATTTTAGAGTAGTTTCCAGCTAGGTAGAGTGGTGAAAACTTGTACATAATCATGATAATATGTTAGGGTGAATCTCATACTGGTTTTATCTGCTTATTGCAGTTGTGAGATTTTGGTTACTTTTCGGTAGAAGACTTTAAATATACAGTTTAAGGGAAGCCAGATAACTGGCCTTTGAATATTGAAATACAGTTTCTTCAGTATTGCTGTTTCCAAAGGACCTAAGTGTTTTTCATTCACCAACTTAGTGCCTTCCTGTGTCTAAAGAATTCCATTGGTTGGTGTGGATGTTTGCAAATGGTGCTCGTGGCCAAAGCCTACTTTGGAAAAGCTTACATTTTGATAAATTAGTTTTCAAACTTGGTGTGTCAAATTAGTAACTATTTCAGAAGCAAATTAAGAAAACCTCTTAGAAAAATCCAGTTTATTTGCCAAATTGAGCTTAATGTTTCATATAACAAGTGGGTTTTTTCTCAGTGTTAGTTACCAGGGGTTTTCTTGAGAGGCCTGTGCAAAACAATAGAAAATGTGTGTGTGTTCTTTTTTCTTTGTTATAATTTTGCTTAAGCCTTAAAGTGAAACATGTGAACAGGGCTCTGACTTTTAGTCCGCATTTGAATGAGAGCATTTCTATACTTTTTGGTGAGTCTGATTGCACAATCATTGCTTGAAGTGCGGTGCTAAGCTGCAGGTAGTTACATCGCAGTATTCCGTAAAGTTTGATTGTGTCATTGTTAGTTCCCAACAATGACTTGTCAGGCTTGATGTGCATATTTCTCTTCTTTTTCATTCTCCCTCATTTTAAATCTCTTCTAGAATAGTCGTGTTTTTC
Organism: Tarsius wallacei; assembly: GCA_963574415.1. Lineage (NCBI taxonomy): Eukaryota > Metazoa > Chordata > Mammalia > Primates > Tarsiidae > Tarsius > Tarsius wallacei. The sequence continues at coordinate 79,409 of CAUYQG010107697.1, forward strand.
TTCTGCTGAGCAGGAATTTCCACGTACATAATTCTTTCTTGTGACTGAGTGTGCAGTTTGTAAGGCTTTCTTGCCTTTTGAATGGCCAGTAGCTGCTTCCTGCCTATGGGAAATTATCCTAAATGAAGACTGTTATTTAGTTTATAAATAGAGCCAGAAAGTGAACAATTTGGCAAGATCCCATCTCTTGACAAGTATGAGATGGATTTTTTTGTCCCCTGGTGAAGACTTGTCATATTTATAAGCCAGTAGTGTTATTTCAGAATCTCTAAAGGAAATGTGTATCCGTCATAGGGAAGGAACCTGTTTATTCTAGATTTTTCTTCACTGTATTTGTAACATTGAGGAAATTACTCAAAGAGGTTTGGCAAAGTAAAGACAGATGAATGAAATTGGATTGAGTTTGTGGACTGTATTAATTCAACCGATGGTTATTAAATTCCTAGTGAGAGACCCAACGTTCTGGATACAAATAAGCACAGGACATTTACCCTTGGGGAACTTCCATATCATTTGGGAGGCTAGCGCCTAACAGTTAGCAGAAGTGTTAGGCAAAGTTGACGCTCATTCTGCTTGGAAAAGTTGTTGCCATCTTGCTTGATGAACTTTTCCTAATGAAGAAAGAGTATGCATAGAGTTAACAAAAGTGTGAAACAAAGTAGTCGCTCATTCTGCTCAGAAAGCGAAGTCATGACCATCTTGCTGGATGAACCTTTCCTAATGAAGAAAGCTTTATACGCCCGTACTGGCTCTGGACCTAGAGATTGAGAGAGCCTAGTGAAGCCCTACTTAAACATTAAAATAGGTGTCAGCTGTAGGACTGGGCTCACTTGGGAAGAACTAGGGGAAAGGAGCCATTTTCAGGTGGCATTAGCCACAGTGCCTTTAATCAAACTTAGTTTAACACAGTATATTTCCTGGCTGACTGCAGTCACAGAAATGTAATAACTGTCCAAAAATGTTTATTTTGGAGAACAAATGATGTTAGTATTGGAGCATGAATAGAAAACTGTAGATTATATATAAATACCTTTATTCACTTTTGTGATTAAAAACACTGGGCCTACTTAATCAGGGTTACCAATGTGGGCATATGTTGTCATGTTATAAGTAGAGGTTTATGGAGCCAAGTTTAAAGGGTTTGGCACTTGGGAAACTGAACCTGAGTTGAGGGTAAGAGAACAAGATCTCTTCTGCCATTTTAAGAGCTAAAATCCTAGATTTTCAACCTAAAAATCAGGGGCAAATATTGTGCGATTGATCATTGTACCTTTGGAAATAAAAGGAGTTTTTAAAAATAAACAATTTTTAAAACTTTGTTTTGTTTTGTTTTTTGAGATAGGATCTGGCTGTGTCTCCCAGGTTGGACAGTGGCATGATCATAGCACTGCAGCCTTCAACTCCTGGGCTCCAGCAGTCCTCCTGCTTCAGCCTCCTGAGTAGGTAGCTAGGCCCACAGCCACACCCGGATAATTTTTAAATTTTTTGCAGAGATAGGGTCTCACTTTGTTGCCCAGACTAAAAAGAAACAAAAACAATTAGAACATGTTTCTTTTTTTGCTTGTTCATACTACACTAGTTTACAGCTATAAAAGGCAAATGTAAGCATGCTTTCTTAAAAATTCATCATAAACTGTTTTAGGGAATGGAAGGGTTTGACAAAGAAACACCTTTTTAAGCATATACTGGGAATATATTATTAGAACATGATTCTTTCCCCATCGGGTCCTACAAGGCCAAGTAGAAAAATCCAGCAATAAAATGCAAATGTCAGCATGCTTTCTTTAAGATGCATCATCAACTGTTTTCTGTCAGTGAATGGAAGACTTTGACAGAGAAACACCATTGTAAGCACACATTGAGAATATGTTATTAGAATATGTTTCTTTCTCCATTGGGCGAGTCGAGATGTGTAAGCATAAAAGGCAAATGTAAGCATGTTTTTTTCAAGATTCATCAAAGCAGTGAATTTGACAGAGAACCTTCTTTGTAACACTGAGATTATGAAGAAACCATTTCTTGATTGAAAAAAAAAAGACTTGCATGACTATACTCTTTTTGACCTACTGCTTGAAATCGGTATTTAATTTCTTCTTCTTTCTAGTGTTTAATAAAGGTAACCCGTTACTGATCCAGAATACTCTGGGAAGATTTAATCTAACAAACTACTCTTTATTCAGCTATCTAATAACTACTGTTTTTCATAACTTGTGTTCTCAGCTTTTCTGTCAACAAATAGTTTTTGAGCATTGTGACCTTCTTTGATTTTGTGGTGTTTTATACATGGAAAAAAAACTAAAGTGCAAAGAAGTGAAGTTGTTGGAATTCTCATGCTACATATTTCCTTCCAGTTGGGCATGGTGGCTCAAGCCTGTAATCCCAGCTCTTTGGGAGGCAGAGGTGAGAGGATTGCCTGAGCTCAGGGGTTCGAGACCAGCCTGGGCAACATGACGAGACAAAAAATCAAAAAATAAATAAATAAGCCGGGCATCGTAGCATGTGCCTGCAGTTCCAGCTACTTGGAAGGCTGAGGCAGAAGGATCACCTGAGCTCAGCAAATCGAGGCTGCGGTGGCCATGAGTGTGCAGGAGTTCAAGGCTGTAGTGACTTATGATCGCCCCACCACCACCAGCCTGGGCGACAGAGTGAGACTCCAACTCAAAAAAAAAAAAAATTTCCTTCCACTTTTGCTGATGTCACTAATATCACATGGTATAGAAAACCTTCCTTTTTGGAGGAAATTTTCCAGTTGACTCTTTCTAACTCAGTGGCTTTAAAAAAAATTGTGGGAAAATATACACAACAAAATCTGCAAGCTTAACCATTTTCAAGTGTACATAGTGCGTTCTCTTTGCCAAGTTCGTATGCCTCTCCAATGAAATGCTTCCTCACATGTGATTCCCTAGTACAGGTAAGTATAAACTACTTAAGCTAGAAAGTTTTAAAAATATACCTTCTGCTTTATTCAGTGCAAGAAGTTCAACCCCTTTAGTGCTTATTGTTGATTCATATCAATGACTTAGTTTTATGAGCTACTTATCCCCAAGGTCTGTAAAGTCAGTGTTTTTATTAAAGGTCAGCATGAAAGACAATAAAGAATGTCATATTTCTTTTCCTGGTGTGTTCTCAGATGGGGTACAGTATAGAATAGAGAACTGGAAGGAGCCTACTTGTTTTAGAGAAGATGACCCTTTAGCCTAGAGGTCATACAGACAGTTAGACAGAATTGGGACTGACACTCAAGACCCTTCTGCTTGTGAGTGTGTATATACATGCACATCTTAAGAGTGTGTGTGTGTGTGTGTGTGTGTGTGTGTGTGTGTGTATGATATATATTTTAGAGATAGAGTCTTGCTCTATCGCCCAGGCTGGTGGTGGTGGAGCGATCATAAGTCACTGCAGCCTTGAACTCCTGGGCTCAAGCGATTCTCCCACTTCAGCCTTTCAAGTAGCTGGGACTACAGGCATGCACCATTGCACCTGGCTTCCACGGCATTTATCACAACCTTTCTCCATGGAACATTCTCAGCACATTTTATGAAGTGGACTATAATTCTGTGAATCATAGCCCTTAAGAGTGCAGATCTGCCAAGCATGGTGGTTCAAGCCTGTAATTCCAATACTTTGGGAGGCCAAGACGAGAAGATTGCCTGAGCTCAGGGGTTCGAGACCAGCCTGGGCAACTTGGTGAGACCTCATCTCTACAATAAATCAAAAAATAAGCTGGGCATGTTAGTGCGCGCCTGTAGTTCTAGCCACTTGGAAAACTGAGTTGGAAGGATCACCTGAGCCCAGCAGGCCAAGACTGTGGTGGCCGTGAGCATACCACTGCACTCCAGCTTGGGCAACAGAGTGAGATTCTAACTCAAACCCCCCCCACCAAAAACAAGACTGCAGATCTGATTTGTCTTAAATTCTCCATGCTCTAGGTATTGTCGTGATGTTATAACAAGTATGGAAACTCAGCATTCTCTAGTTGAAGGTAGACTCAAGCATATTCCAGTGGTCAAATTGTATGCATGTTGGGACGGGGAGGTGCCCAACCAGAGCTGGCGAGATCTGCGTGTATATTTGCTCTCAAGTAGATATGCTGATTTTTTACATGCAACTAAATTTTACTTGTGCTGCCAGCATGTTCTATTGGTCTGGAAGGTCAGTAGCTGGTACCAGAGTTGGTACAATTTGTTTTTCATTGTTTGCTCTGGTTTCTGTGCTTTGTGAGGTCATTCAGTTGCGCACAGTTCCTGCTTTCAGAAGTTGCTAGAGCATCTCCCTTTGAACTTGGACTGTGACTTTTTTTGTATTTCCAGAAAGAATGCTGTTTGGGAGGGTGGTTAATTCTTGTTTTGTGCTCCTCTTCACCACTGTCAGAAAGTTCCACTGTTGGAAGGTACATTCTTACTGTGGTATTTTTATTTATTGTCTTCGGTGAGAAGTCTGCTAGTAGCTCATGAGGTTATTCAGTCTCTGTAACAGATTGTCACTTAGGCCTTAATGGGTGACAGGGGTGGCAGCGATTTCCTGGGCTAATACCTCTTGTCTTGCTAAAGGTTGATTTTTCACTATCTCGAATGCTCATGATTAAAGCCTAAACAAGAAAATATGCATCTGAGGAAAGGACAAGCAGTGGGATTTCTCTATGGCTGTTGAGGAATCTAGTCCTTCACTAGGAAATGTGTGAACTTACACTTGGGGCTAACAGAACAGCAGACTTCTATGAGATTAAATAAAACTTACTTGTTACAGTGAGTGGCATTGGGTAGTGTGTCTTTGCTAGGAAGAGAGCTTTGTGATAGGCAGTCATGAACTTTTATTTTTTCATAAGACTTCTTGAACTCTTTTGCAGTCATGAACTTTTATTTTTCATTAGTTTCTTCAAATGTGCCCAGCTATGTCTTTCAAACTCTGGACGAGTTGCCCTTTGCTTAGCTTTAAAAAAAACAAGCCGGGCTCGGTGGCTCAGCCTGTAATCCTGCGCTTTGGGAGGCTGAGGTGAGTGGATTGCCTGAGCCCACGGGTTCGAGACTCACCCAGGCAACTTGGCGAGACCTCATCTCTACAATAAATCAAAAAATTAGCCGGGCGTAGTGGCGCGCGCCTGTAGTTCCAGCTACTTGGAAGGCTGAGGCAGAAGGATCGCCGGAGCCCAGCAGGTCGAGGCTGCGGTGGCCAGGAGTGGCCACTGCATTCCAGTCTGGGTGACAGAGTGAGACTCAACTAAAAAAAAAAAAAACTTTTTAGATTTAGTAACTTTTTAATCTCCATTATCTTATCCATGCTTTATTAAGTGTCTGGGATTCTGATGATTAAATTATGCATTTTCTTTGAGGATGTCTATTTCCAGTAAAATGTAACTCTCCAGTGAAGATTATAGGACTGACATTTTTTGAAGCACTTGTTATGGTCTGAATGTTTGTGTCTCCTCAAAATTCATATGTTGAAATTCTACCTCTAATGGAATGGTTTTAGGAGGTGGGGACTTTGGGAGGGTGATTAGGTTATGAGAGCAGAGCCCCCGTGAATGGGATTAGTGCCCCTGTGTGAGGAGACAGGAGACAGGATCGCTTGTTCTTCCTGTCTCTGTTCTCCACCATGGGAGGACACAGCGAGAAGACAGATGTCTGCAATCCAGGAAGTGAGTCCTCAACAGACACCAGTTCTGCCAGCACCTTGATCTTGGACTTCCCAGCCGCCCAAACTGTGAGAAATAAATGTGTATTGTTTAAGCCACCCTGCCTATGGTAGTTTGTAATAACAACCTGAGCTAAGACATACTTTATTTTAGCAAAATAGCACTAGATTTGAAATTGTTTTCTCATTGCCTTCACCTTCTCCCAAGTAGTTGTGGATATACATAAAAAAAGAGAAACCAGGCTGGGCTTGGTGGCTCAGCATTTTGGGAGGCCAAGGTGAGCGGATTGCCTGAGCCCAGGGTTCAAGACCAGCCCAGGCAACTTGGTGAGACCTTGTCTCTACAATAAATCAAAAAATTAGTCGGGCGTGGTAGCATGCACCTGTAGTTCTAGCTCCTTGGAAGGCTGAGCCCAAAGGTTCATCAGAGCCCAGCAGATCGACGCTGGGGTGGCTGTGAGCTTGCCACTGCACTCCAGTCTGGGTGATGAGACTCCAACTCAAAAAAAAAAAAAAAGAAAGAAAAAGAAAAACCAAGCTAGCAGTCACAACAACATAACGCTCTGACATGCTCTGAGTCTAATTTGCTTCTTATTCCTTGGTTGGGATTAGGAGAGAGAGTTTCTTGAGTGCTCATTGGAAATAGTGTTTCCAGCTTTTGTTAATACCTATCTAAGGGAGTTTCTCTCCTCTTGATGTAATCATTTTTCACAGGGGCTGTGGCTTGTCCTGCTACATATACTGTTTAATCAGCCTGGCCTGCCTGGCCTAGGTGTGTTCAAATCTTGGGTGAACATTGAATGTCAATCTAGACAAGCGGGTTACACAGACACACACATTTTTTTTTTTTTTGGTCAGTGCATTCATAATGTCTTTTCATTTGAGAAAAAATATGAGCTACACATACATTAAATATGAACCTAGGGTACTCACATTTACCTTGTACAACTTCATATTTATTTACATAAAAATAAAATTTTCAATGATAAACGCCATCCTAAGGAACATTGGCTTAACATTCGAAAGCTTTAATTTATACAAGTATTCTCTTAATGTAGCTAGTGAAAATGATTTATAAATACATATTTATTGGTAACTTTGTAGACAATTTATAGACTTAGGCGGTGGACGTTTATGCTCTAGTTCTGTGTCCTGGTTCCCGAGGAGTTCTGGGAGCCCAGCCTGCTTGGTTGGTTGTGGGCTGAGGAAGGGGGAAGCTCTTGACTCTGTCGACACCTGCAAGGCTCTCTGCTCACCTCAAAGTAGGCCCAAATGTCCCAGTTCTAACGTGCAGCGTGTCTCTAGCTGTTATGTTCTCTGACCCACCAAAATCGTTTCTCCTTCTTGTCTTCTACTGTAGCAAACAGCTTCACTCTCTTCCCCGGCAAGCTGGGGTTTCTGTTTGTTTTCCCCTGTTCTTGAACCCCTTCTATCTTCTTCTGACTCATCTTGTACTCAAAGTCTGTGCTGCCACATGTCTGCTAAGGGTTCTCCTCCTGGAATGTATTTCATCAGAATGATCATCCTGGGCTTCTGTGGTCTGTGCTCATGGCTACCTGGGTTTCCCCTGTTAAAACACAGCACACTTCATTGCTACTCCTTTGTTAAGTGTCTGCTTCACCTGTTAGAATATATAACCTGATATCAGGAGAGCAGGGACTTTGTTTACTGCTTTGGCTTCAGTGTCACGATGTGAAAGTGTTTTTTTGCTTTCAGCCTATTGAAATGTTTTTAATTTAATTAACTTATTTTTTTTTAGAAATGGAGTCTCACTATGTTGCCTAGTCTGGTCTTGAACTCCTGGGTTCAAGCATTCTTCCTGCCTTAGCCTCTCTAGTAACTGGGATTATAGGCCCTTGCCACCATTTGGCCCGGCCTAGTTTTTTTTTTTTAATTGTGATTATTTTGTTCCTTTGTAGAAACTGTTATTGAAGAAGAGGACCATGGTCTAGTAGAATTCCTTCATCCTTGAACTATTAGAAATATCAATAATGTTATAATAGTTTTGGGCCTTTGGATTGGGACATCGTTGATTAGAAAGTAGAGTTGTAACAGGAACTAAATTGGTGTTTTCTTATTTCTGTTGAGTTCTGGGTACTAATAGATGGAAGGAAATTTGTACTAATAGATGGAAGGAATTTTTGCCCTGTAGAATTCACAGAATTGCTTGTGTAATTTGAGGAGAAGAGAGTAAAATCAGATGATGATAAACCATGGAGATATAAGTATCTCAAGTGATATCATCGGAATCACTCTACTGGTACCCCAGCTGAATTTCAATAATATCTGTATATTCTATTTTTTAACCAATATGTGGTAAGGTAGTTGTGGTTAGACATCTGCATGTCTGATTCTTGGGGAACCAGTTTCTCCATAAGCCTGCAATATCCGCCTTGAAAAAGTATTTGGACATGGGATGGTGAAATCTATTAAGTATTTGGGGGCCTGATCATTCAGAGACTCAATGTGGGCCAGAAGAGGAAGAATTCTACCTCAGTAGCTGCTGCTAATTTACAAAAGGCAGCCTCATTTTAAGCAGAAGTCACTAGCAAGCAAACAAAATAGTAAATGGATTTATGTATCTGTTAAAGAAGCTCTTCTGTAACCCACTGGATCTCAATTTTTTTAAATCTCAGAACTTCTTTACACTATTAAAAGGTATTTGAGGACCCCAGAGAATTCTTTGGGGGGGGGGTTATAACTATTTACCGTGATAGAAATTAAACCTGAGAAATTTTTAAAAATTAGTTAACAATATAAAATATAACAAACCCATTACATATCAATGAAAAGACCATTTGTTATGAAAAATAACCTTTTCAAGCCAAAAAAAAGTATGAGATGAATATTTATTTTGCTGTGTACATCTCTTTAATGATTTTTTAAAAATGAAAACTATATTCCAAGTGAAAAAAATGGTGAAAAGGGTGGCATTGTTTTCCATTTTTGTAAATCTGTTTCATAACCAGCTTTGATAGAAAATAACTGGGTTCTCCTATCTGCTTCTGTAATCAGTCTGTTGTGATAGATTGTTTTGATTGCAGTGTATGCAGAAGATCCAGCCTCACACAGATGCCTGATCGTGAAAGGTAAAGGTATTGAGATTACCCTTTGAGATAATTATGGATCGTTTTCCTTGATATTACATTAAAACTTGACAAGTGAAAGGTTAGTGACAATATAGATTCTTAAACCATAACAGAGATCTTTTCCTACTCTGTTACATTACAATTCATTGGTCTATCTTGCATTTTGACTAGGACAACAGAGGAATAGTTAAGTCAGTTATAATACATCCACATGGTGGCATATTTTGCAACCATATTGAAAAAGCATTTTATTACTGATGAAATGCTTACACATGTGGTAAGTTAGTTAATATGATCCCATTTTGCTAAAAAATGAAAGGAGGTATGTTTGTATTCGTTGAAAGAAAATGTATCAAAATAGGGTATGATGAATGAATGGTTCCTCACTCATGGGTAATATTTTATTTTATTTATACTTTTTCGTATTTTCCAAACTTTGTATGATCAGCACATCACTTCTAAAATCAGAGCAAAAAATAGAAACAAGTATGTCTATTAAACTGTTTTCCTCATCCATAGGTTGCCTTCTACATGTAAAACCCTAATATTTACAAGATCTGTTTTACTTCCTCAAGTTTTATTTCACAGACTAATGTCACCTTTCTGAGACTGTTTTAAGCTTCATAAGTTTTCCTCTTTATTTGAATGGCGATTTATTGATTTAGTAGAGACGCTTTAAGATTTATTCAAGAAAAGTTGCCCAAGTTGACTTTTCACATATAGCAAAGACATAGTTTGCTTTTTCTCATTTCTGTTGTAGCTGGGGCAAGCACTATTTCTTATCTAAGTAAAATGGCGGAAAGATGTTTTGTCCTACCATGATAATAGAGCCACTCTCATAGTTGAGAAATGATCTGGAAATTAGCATGCAATTCACTGGTGAGTTATCATTGTTTTGCCAGTGGTATGGGTGTTACATATTTGTCTTCACAGTTTTGTGGCTGGAAGTTGGAGTGTTTTCAGAAATGCAAAGGGCAGCTCACATCTGGGGATTAGTTCCCTGCTAACCCCTGGATTTAGAAAGGATGTTTACCAACTATTGATGTGGCTGACGTGGTATTGTCGTAGAGGATTGCCCTTCCAGGCTTTTGTCCTCTGCTTGGGGACAGGAATCCAAATACAATAATGGTCTGTTTTCCTGAAAATGGAGGAGTTTCATCATGTTCATATTACACGTCTTGTGATATAATTAAGTGATTATTAAGATGTCTACAGAAGCTACAGAGCATCCGCAAAGCAGGAAATTAGTGGCTTTGCATCCACCACTTACCATGGCAAAGCAGAGAACATCATCACTTTGGCATTTCCAGCCAAATGTATGGTTCTGTGGCTTAAGTGAACATGTCATGCCTGTGACTCTCAGGTTCTATAATCTCTCCCAGGACTGTTTACAAAGACACAGCTCCCTTTGAAGTGTGAACTGTGATGGAAGACTACTTAATTGTGTATTCTAGTATTGTTTGGCCTTAAAAGGCCCTTCTGTCCTCTGCATAAAACAGTTGAGAATATCTTGGGCAACACTGATGGTTAATGTCATCATTACATTTGGAAACATTCTCATTTAATTTCCAGCAGATTTATGAGTTGGACCTTTTGGAGGGTAGAAAATGCACTCCAGGTATAGCTAGTGCTTTCTTCTTTTTATCGCGGAAACCACTATTTACAGTTAGTGATTCCTTGCTCCGGTCAGTATCTTTTGTGTAGTAGCCAGTGCTTGGAAGGATTTGCAGATCTAAATAAGGAAGGGGAAGCGTTATTATTATTGTATTACCATAACCACAAATTGCGGGGGCCTTGTAGCCTTGCCTCCATGTGGGATCGAGGAGAGTGAAATCTGGAAGCCTTGCCATAATCGGGCTGCTGACCACATTGCCCACCTTCCCTCTCTGCTGCGGTCTGTCCCTGCATGCACAGACCACAATTTGCTGCTCACTGTGCCAGAAACTCTTTCCCTCCATAGCCCATGGCTCGCTCCCTCACTCATTCAGATCTTTGCTCAAATATCCTCCAGGTGTGTGCTCTCTCCTCTGCCAGGTCTTCTGTAAATACCCACAATAGCTCAGCCTGTCACACCTGTATGTTTTCCCCTAGTACTTATCTGATTTGATATTTCAGTTTGTTTCTCTGTGGTCTGGCTGCCCCTGCATGCAGGCTTCACGAGGACAGGGGCTTTGTTTCTTTCTATGCTAAGTCCACATTGTTGGTAACAGTGCCTGGCACTTAATAGACACGGACTAAATACGTGATGAACTAATGGAAGAATGAATTCATCAGATTCTCTCTGTGGGTGACTGTAAACAAGATGACATTTGCTTTGCAGGTGTCCCACTTCCTTCTAAAGACAGAGAATGATGGCTTGTTCTGTTGTGGCTTGACTCAGGGCAACACACTGTGCCTGACATACAGTTGACAGTCAGATGTTTAGAGAACAAGATTACAATTGGACGACCAGATAGTTGGCTGTTTATGTTCATCCCTCTCATTGACTTCCAGAACAAAAATGTGCTCTGCAGGAGAAAAAAATGTGGGCAGGAGGTGCCCAGGGAGGTTGGCAGGAAGGAGTTTTGAATTTCTGATTTGTAAATATTGGGACTTTGGCATAATTGGGACTTTGGCATGATTTTGATGCTAGAAATGGAAGTAGTATGAACCACCTCCAGCAGGTTCTAGTGAAGACTGTTGGCATATTAGACATTTACCATAGGCTGAATCAGAGACATGGATTTAAAAAAATAGTCAGCTCTTATGCCTAAAACAGTTTCCATCACACCTTCGTTCTGCTCAGGGACTTACCCCATGTGTCTCTTACTGACCACGTCAAGGTGAACCACATCCGATTTCAGAGCTCTCTGTTAACTGCTCATTCTACCTGTTCCGTCTTATTTTCTGCATTTACCTGGTGAGTCCTCCCTGACTCAGACTGACTCCTTCACTGCTTCTCTCATCTCCAGGTCATCCGTGCTCCTTAACATATCCTGCTAGGTCATTGCTGGCTCTGCCTGGCCACACCTTGTTTTATGGCTTGCTTCAGTGGCACTTTCACACTGTAACTAATCTATTTTTTTCTACTGCCTTATACTGCTTGGTTCTTAATAGTATGTGATACAGTAAGTCCGCTACATAGAAATGAGTTCCATTCCAAGAGCAGGTTCGTCAGTCCAATTTGTTAGTAAGTCCAACAAGTTAGCCTAACACAGTTGGCTATACATCACTGCTGCTTTTGCATTTGCTTCTGGACATCCTGGACTTGAAATAAAGATAACTGCGTTACTGTACTCTATACGGTACTATACAGGACACAAAAACCACAGCTATTTGTGGAGGATGCATGCACGTGACAATGTACACCAGACACGGGAACTAACTTACATGATTGGACACGTGAACACATGTTCACATCTTTGAAAGTTTGCAACTTTTGAAAGCAGAGATTAAGAAAAAGGCTTTCATGCAAATACAGTTGAGCCTTGAACAACAAAGGTATTAGTTGTACTGACCGACCCCCCCTGTACAGTTGAAACTTATAGACTACTGACCACTGGAAGCCTTACTGCTAACATAAACTGTAGATTAACACAGATTTTATATGTTATATTTATTATGTACTGTATTCTTATGATAAATGCTATTAAGGCAGTCATATAAAAAAAGTTTGCAACTTGAAGGTTTGTATGTAGGGGACTTACTATGTTATGTGATATTCATGTGTTACATATCTTGGTTTAGTTTTTACAAAAATACTAAACACTTTTTTTTTAAAGTCAGAGTCTCATGCTGTCTGTCATCGGCTGGAATGCAGTGGCACAGATCATGGCTTACTGCAGCCTCGACCTCCTGGGCTCAGGTGGTCCTTCTTCCTCATCTTCCCAAGTAGCTGGGACTACAGGTATATACGACCATGCCCAGCTAATTTTTTTTATTTTTTGGAGAGAGGGGATCTCACTATGTTGCCCAGGCTACCCTTAAGCTTTTGGGCTCAAGTAATCCTCCTTCCTTGGCCTGCCAAAGTGCTAGGATTACAGGCGTGAGCCACCGTGCCAGGCCTCACACACTCTTCAAAGGGACACTTGTATATATTTTATTTTCCTTAAGCCTGTAATGGGCTTTTCCAAATGGAAAAAAAAAAAAAAGAAGAAGAAGAGAATAAATAAGAGACTTAGACTGCTGATGAGACAAACTTTAGTCTTGGAATACTCTGGTCATCTAGACTGAGGATGTGGGACACACAGGGGCCGCTGAGCAAATACTGTTTGAGATTCTGGATCTAGAGTAGAGCAATGTATTGTGTAGCGCTTGACACGCAGGTTGTGATGAGATTGGGCAGGCAGGTGTTTTGTGTTTATGAATCTAGAGATGTATGAAAAATCAAGAGACTCAGAAGGAGGATGTTGAGGTTGACACTAGTATATAAGTCACTCTGCATTTAGAGAAGGCTCTTACCAGTCCCTTCAACACAATCCTATACCACGAAATAAAAAAGTCCCCCAAGAACTGAATGAGTTGCCATGGGCTCATGGCTCACAGCACTTAAGATGGTATTGAAATTGCTTAGGGGACCCTTTTTAGTTGCCTTTTTAATTTTTAATTTTTATTTAAGAATAGGGGCACTTAAATCTCCCAGGTATGGTTTCCTCTAGAGTGGAGGCCTGGTGAGGGCAGGCCTGCCCTCATCATTTACCGCCTGTCCCTGGTACTCACGTCTCAGTGAGGGCACAGCTGTGCTCTGGAAGGCTGGCTGCATGGGTGGGCGTCTGGTTCACATGCTTGGTCTTGGGGACAGGGGAGGAGATGAGGAGAGGAACCGGGTGAACCCGGGGCTCTTGCATTTCTTCCCAGCCTGCCCCTGGGCATGGTTATGCTGTGGCACTGAACGTGGTATACTTGTGGCTGATCACTACCTCTGTCGTGGAGTTCGATACCGGGTTTGTTTGAAGTTCCTCAGGTGATTCTGGTGTGCCAGGGTTGAAAGCAACAGCTGGGCAGCATTGGGAGAAAACGGAGGTCAACTTAAGCCAGTTGGTTCACATGGAAACAAAAGTCAGCAAGGCCTTTGGGGGATGTATAATTTTGTTACATTTTTGTTGGGCCCCACCCAACTCAGTCGTTGAAGCTTATTTTTTTCTTGAGTTGGAGTTTTGTTTTTCTCCTGTGTTTTTGTCTGCTAATTTGGGCCTTCCTTCACATTGAACTCTTGGATCTAATAAGAATTCAAGCTTACCGGACTTTTTTATTATACCTAGCAGAACATGTTACTAGGATGTTGATGTGTTGTAAAAAAAATCAGCCACGCCTCTAGGTGGTCTCCAGCCCCGCACACTACATCTAGCAAGCCCTTCCTCAGCTTCCCACCCAGCTCCCAGTTTTCCAGACCTCCTGCATCCACTGGAGGCATAGCCGTCTCTCTTCCTGAATTCTTCTGGAAGTCACCATCCACTTTTGATCATTTTCCGGCTGTGTAATAATGCAAACTATATTTTGTGAACCAGTTACCTTTTGAGAGTTATGCCTTTAAGCATCTCTAGAAAGATCCTGGAGTTACTTCCTTTTTTATACCTCAGGGTAAAATAATGGTGACTTATTTAACTTCTGACTTCTAAAAGCTAGAGAGAGCAAATTGGAGTTTTGAAAGGTGTGTGTGTGTGTGTGTGTGTGTGTGTGTGTGTGTACGCACGCGCGCGCACACCCACACACACACACATGTGCACATGTGCCTGTGCACACACAGTTAGGAAAGGCACGTAGTTATGGGCGGTGTCATGAATTCCAAAGCCTAGAGGTGCATTTAATGGGGGAGCCCAGGGACGTGGGAGGACACTGGGGGACAGGGAGGGCAAGTTTAGGAGTCGGGAGGGAATGACCTGGACTCAGGTAGAGAGGGTCAAAAGATGAATTTAGTCTTTTTCTTTTTTTTTTTTTTTTTTTTTTTGAGTTGTAGTATCACTATTTTAACCAAAATGGAGTGCATTGGCCGCTCCCGGCCACCACACCCACCACCTGCTGGGCACCCCCGAACACCCCCCCCGCAATTTTTGTGTTATTTTATAGAAGAGGGGTCGCGTGCCCGGGCCGGGGTCCAACCCCCCGGCACACGCCAAACACACACCACACCCACCCACAAGCGCGGGGATTAAGGCTGAGCCCCCCAG
>CAUYQG010107715.1:0-42774 GCA_963574415.1 Tarsius wallacei
CAGATGTCATTCCTTTGTTTTTTCTCTCTGGCATTTGACAGGATTTTGTCTTTATTCCATTGTTTTGAAACTTCTTGGAATGGGCTCAGTGTTCCTTTTGTTTGTTTGTTTGTTTGTTTAAGAGTACAGTGTCTCCCATCCTGATGGATTCTTAGGCACATTCTCCACTGATGCACGTGCCAGCTGGATGGCTTTGGGTACAACTGCTGCCACTGAGCATGAATAGCACACAGGTTGGTCTCCTCAAAAGGTCAGTCAGACAGGCCTCACATTCCTCCTGCAGAGCACCCATTGCCAGCTTTGAACATGCAGATCTGGTCTGAAGTCCTGAGTAATTTCTCACACCAGATGCAGGAAAGGAAGTTTGCAAATCAGAGGTTCAGTGGACTCTGATAGCAGCTAATTTCCCAGAGGTCACAGATCAGCCAGTGACCAGGAGGGATCTTCACCCCCCAGGAGAGGGCCCACACTTGAGCAAGGCTCCTGTGGCCAGTTATTTCCTGGGTGAGGAGGCCCAGCATAGAGACCCTGTAACCACTCCTACCCCTGATATAGAGACTCCCCGCTCACCCCAACCCTGGCACAGATACCCTCACTCGCCCCCAGTCCTTGTATAGAGACCCCCACTCACCGCGAACCCTAGTATAGAGACACCCACTCATCCCCAGCACTGAAATAGAGATCCCCACTCACCCCCAGCTCTGGTATAGAGACCCTACTCACTTCTTTCTCCAGAGCTGGGGCTCCATGGGCTAGAGGCAGTACCAGCCCTCGAGAGCAGCACACACCAGACAGTATTTCTTATGTTAAAAACTATTGTTAATTATAAAATTGGTTACTAGCTCAAGAATACAAAGAACAAGTCAAAAATTATTTCTGCTCATCTATAGAATTTAGCATATGATAATAGTAACAATGTGAAATAATAGAAAGAAAAATGAATTATTATTTAGCAAATAGTATATTTGATTATCCACTGGAAAAAATTAAACTAAATGATCTTTTATTATTCTGAAGAAAGTAAATGATTTCCAGATGCATTCGAATTTTAAATCTAAAAAATGAAATTATAGAAGTCCTATATTAAAACATAGATAAATATTCATATGATGTTAAGAACATGTCACAAAATTCAGAAACACAGAAATTTTAGTATTTATTTTCTCAAGAGGTAAGATGCAGGACTTTCATTTATTTGTCAACATTTCAATATTTGACTTTTAGCAATAAATATTAAGCACAAAATGAATAAATTTTTTTCCAAAGAGGGGTTCAGGATGGCTATTAGAAGCTTCACTGTATAGCTATAAATTTCTATGCCTTCACTTCACAACTGAGTCACAGGAAGTCATACATTTTACAAATATTATATATATATACACACACATTTCACTTGGAGGTTATCAGTGATTCCTGGTACCACCTGCCAGTTTGTTTCTCTTTGTCACTAAATTCAACTCTAATCACTTGTGGCCAGAAGGCCCTGGACATCCCATCAGGAGGTCTTCACGATTTGTAACCACACCATCACATTCTGTTGAATTTTTTCACAACAGCAAAAACCAACTTTTATTTTCTGACCAAAAACAATGGCTATTTTAGACAGCTTTATATTTTCTCCATCTTTTATTTTTTCTGTTATCAGCACCAGCCCAACCGTTGACTGTCTTTCTAAGAAAACTTATTCAAGAGTTAAACCAATGAATAGTCCACACTGTGTCATTGAGAAGTTATGGAAAGAATGACGGGCCTCGGGGAGGTGTGGACGCTGGGCTGGGTCTCTCACAGGCTAAGTGACCCCTTGCCCACCAAACTTACAGCCTTGGGAAACTGAGATCCTGAACGCCCATAGACTTGCTGGGGGGCAAGTTGGCAATACCTGCAAAGAATTTTAAATGCGTATATTTTTATGAATTTATTCAAAAAGAGAATAAGTTCGTTGTTTAAAAGATTTCTCCAAGGATAGACGTGAAACTCTTCATTTTGGTAAAATCAAGGGCAAGTTGGACTGGAAGATAATATCGTCAGGGAACTTTTATTTTTCACAAGCTTATATAACTTTTATAATTAGAAAAGTTCTGCTTCAGCAGAAGCACAAATATTTACAAGTCATGTGCTATCAGGTTGCTCATGAACAGGAAAATGTCTACTGTGCCCATTCAACACATCTGAACCATGAAACTAAAGAAATCAGACCACATACCTACCTTCTGGGAGTGGACAGTTTTGTTGGGAAGGCACAGTTTGCAAATCAATCAATTTAGGCAAAAAACTTAGCCTACTGTAAAGTTCTAAGTTGGCTATAATCAAATGCAGATGGCCAAAGTGCACAAAGCGATGGCTGCAGTTGCCTGGAAGGAAAGATCAATAGTCTGGAAGCAGTGATTGACACGGTGCATGGTACACAATTTATAGGAGCAAAAAAGGGAGAACCGTGTTCTAGGAAAGAGGCTCAAACTGCTGAAGACCTGGAAGTGGGAGTCATCAGGTATGTGAGGCTGAGGGCCATGGATGGAAACGGAGAAGGGCTTGGTGGGTACAAAGCACAGGCCCGTGGGCATGAGCCTTGTAGGTACTTCTAGAAAAGACTTTTCTTTACAGGATGCCTCAGAGGGTAGCTTCATGATTAAAAGCACTGATCGTTTCCATAGAAAATTCCTCATGATCATAAAATACTGTGATACTAGAAAATATACCAGCACCACTCTTGGTCTGGCAATTGTATCAGGGACAACCAGTTCAGAGATATTTGACTCTGAAAGAAGGTGTGGGGCTGAAGATTGAGGAGAAGAGAGGTGGCAGCATGGAGGAGAGCGCTGCTCCAAGGCTTGGAGATGCTGGGTGCTGGCTCTGAACCGTATCTGCAAGGACTCACTGGACCACTCCAATCTTCAGTGTAGACACCTGGTAAGTGTTGGAGAAGACAATCTTCAGGATCCAGTCGATTGCAGATTATATAAACTCTTTTAAGGATTTTTTTTTTTTTTTTGCATGCAAAGGAATATAGCATATACTATGTACAGTCTCAGGGGAAGGATTGAGATACTTAGGTGGCCAAAGCACAGGGACAGATTCTAGTTTCACATGAGTATAGTCGTCATGGTTCTTGTCTGTAAACAACACAAAATAATGTGCATGGGAAAAGATGTGTTGGAAAGGACAGCTCACGGTACTTGTTGGAAGACAAGACTATCAAGCCAGATAGGAAAACTGAGAGGTAAGGCCCAGGTATGGCTGGCCTATACACGGCTGAGGGCACTGCTGCCACTGGACTCACAGAAAAGCGGGGCTGGGAAGATGGGACGGCAGCCACGGATAATCTCCCACGTTGAACTCTCTGCTCCTCCGCAAAGTGTCCAAGTCCCGGCGAGGGCATCTGACTGACTCTGCTTCAGCCACGAACCCATGCCCTGGAGCCCAAGTTATGGGAAGACAGGAATATGCCCCTTTCAGCTCAGCGGGAGGAGGCAAAGCCCTACCTTGGAATTACATAGTAAGGATGCATAGATACTGTGTTCAAAACAATGCAAGACCATCTGTTAAGATCTGTCCACAAGTGAATGGAGTATCTTTGGAGGTGATTGTGGGCTAGAAGGTGGCCCCCAAAACTATATCTCCATGTCTGAATCTCTAGAACCTAGACATGTTAACTTGTTTGAAAAATTGGCGCCAAGTTAAAAATCTTGAGATGAGAAACTCATTCTGCCTTATCTGGGTGATCCCTACATTCAGTTACAGGTGTCTTTTTAAAAAATTTTTATTTTACAGATGTGGGGTACAATTCAGCGTTAGGTATACAAATGTTCATTATGCAGGCACCCTTGCTGATGGGGTGTGCCCCCTCCTCCCAGCAATTTCCCAATACTGCCAATCCAGCCCCCGCCCCCTGGCAGTTTCCCACTCCTGCCAATCCCTTTCTTATAGTTTTATGACAATTGTTCAAGGTCCACTTATGAGTGACATGTGGTACACAGATTTTTGTTTCTGTGATGGCTCACCCAGTATTATAGACGCTAAGTCCATCCAAGTTGCTGCGAAGTTCATAATTTTGTCCTTATTTATGACTGTGTAATATTCCATCATGTATATGTACACTTTTTTTACCCAGTCCTCTTTCGATGGGCAGCCTGGTTGCTTCCATGTTTTTGGTACTGTGAATAAGGCTGCAATAAACATGCATGTGTAACTATCTTTTTCATAGAGAGATTTGAATTCCTCTGGGTATAATCTCAGTAGGGGTATTGTGGGTTAGTATGGAAGGTCGATTTTTAGATCTTTTAGGAATCAGCAAACTGTTTTCCACAGAGGTTTTACTAGTTTACACTCCCATCAACAGTTCAGAAGTGTTCCCTTTTCGCTGCAATCTCTCCAGCATCTATTGTTTTTTGAGTTATTGATGATGGCCATCCTGACTGGAGTTAGGTGGTATCTCAGTGTGGTTTTAATCTGCATTTCTTTGATGACTAGTGAAGCTGAGCATTTTTTCATGTATCTGTTGGCTGCTTGTAAGTATTCTTTTCAGAAGTGCCTATTCATATCTTTTGCCTAGTTTGTAATGGAGCTGTTTTTTTTCTTTTTGGCATGCTTGAGTTCCTTGTAGATCTTAGACGTTAGGCCTTTGTCAGAGATACAATTGGCAGATATTTTTTCCCAGTCTGTGGCCTGTCTCCCTGCTCTCTCGACGGTTTCTTTAGTTTTGCAGAAGCTTGTCAGTTTGATGAGGTTCCACTTATCTATCTTATTTCTTATGGCATGGACACTTGGGTTTTGATCAGGAAATGGTTGCCGGTTCCAATTTCCATAAGGGTGTCTCCTATATTTTCTAAGGTTCTTATAGTTTGAGGTTTTACATTTAGGTCTTTGATCCATTTAGAGTTGATTTTTGTGTATGGTGATAGGCAGGAGTCTTGTTTGAATCTTCTGCATGTGGTCAGTCAGTTTTCCCAGCACCATTTATTGAATAGGTTCCCCTCGCCCCAGTGGTTGGTGGTGGAGGCTTTGTCAAAGATGAGTTAGTTGAGAAATTGAGGTTTTGTTTCTGGACTCTCTATCCTGTTCCGTTGGTCTATATGCCTGTTTGTGTACCAACACCAGGCTGTTTTGATTATTGTAGCTTTATTAAAAAGTTTTAAAGTCTGGGAGTGTGATATCTCCTGCTTTTTTGTTGTTTGTTTGTTTTTGTTGTTGTTTTTACTGAGGATTGTTTGGGCTATTCGTGGTTGTTTATGTTTCCATATGAATCCCTGTATTGTCAAGTCAGGCTCAGTGGCTCATGCTTGTAATCCCAGCACTTTGGGAAGCGAATTCCTGTATTGTCATTTCCAGGTCTGAGAATCCTGCTGATAATTTAATGGGTATTGCATTAAATTTGTAGACTGCCTAGGGTAGGATGGACATCTTAACAATGTTGATTCTTCCAATCCATGAGTATGGAATATTTTTCCATTTGTTCGTGTCATCTTTGATTTCTTTGAGCAGTGTTTTCATTGCAAAGGTCTTTGACTTCTCTGGTTAGGAAGATGCCAAGGTATTTCATTTTTTTGTGTGGCTATTATGAATGGGATTCTGCTTGTTTATTGTTGGTGTATAGGAATGCAGCTGTCTTTTACACATATATTTTATACGCTGAGACTTTGCCAAAGTCCTTTATCAGTACAAGGAGGTTTCCGACAGATTCTTTTGGGTTTTCGAGGTATAGAATCATGTCATTTGCAAAGAGGGATAACTTAACTTCCTCTTACAGGTGTCTTTTTGAGAGACACACAGAGGAGATGCTGTGAAGACAGAGACAGAAATTAGAATGACATGGCCGTGAGCCAAGAAAGCCAGCTACCCCAGAAACCAGACTCAAGGAACGAATTCTCCCCTGGAGCCTCTGTGGGAGAGCAGCCATGCCAAACACCTTTGAGTTTTTGCCCTCCAGAACTGCGAGATAATAAATAACTGCTTCTTCAACCATTTGTGGCAATGTGTTACAGCAAATTGCAATTTTTCTCTAGGAAATCGAGAGAGAGAGTCTCCCATTCCTAGAAGTATTTAACAGGCTAAATTCTACTTCTCAGAAGTCAGTTTTGGAGACAATTCTTGCCCACAGTAGGAAGCTGAATTCAGTGATTTCTCATGTGCTTTTCAACTCCAGGGTTCTACAATGCCAACTTTCACAAAGATATCTCAATAAGAATATAGCCTCGTCTTGTTTACTGTATAATTTCTGTGCAACTAGGTTTAATGACTAAAATATTAATATTTCCTAATATTTGGAAGGTTTTATTTCCAAAGTTGCTAATATGCAAACTTGATCTATTATTTACACTCTCTTGCATTTTCTTTTTTCTTTCTCTCTTATTTTTTCTTGACGCAAAAGGTTGAATCAACTAACGTGAAAAACTAACTGTTCAGATTATGCAGCTGTCATTTTTCATGCTCCTTGGGAATATTTGCTAAAAAAAAAAAAAAAAAAGGGAATTCGTTGCTACATTTGTTACCAAATCATTGGAAATTCCCTTATTGCACTGTGAATCATCCTGAGACACTCTGATTTTTAGGTATTTTCTTGATGTTGTCATACATCAGGGTTCATGTCTACATTCTTGTGTCTCATGTCCCATTTGCATAAATAAATATTGAGAAATGGTGTATAGAAACGTCTCTGTCTTTTCAGACAAGGAATGTAGGCAGGTGACAAGGCATTCTGTAAATCTGGAAGGTTAAACATTTACTGTAAATTTGATCAGGTTTCATGACCTTCTACTCGTTCTCCAAATATTAAAAGTTAGTGACTACACAGAACTTTTTGGAGGGTTTTCTGCGTCTTTTTAACAGATCTGACTTTGTATATCTCTATTTCAAGTGACCTCCTGGGACCCTTCATGGACATCTCTGCTCATAGCTGAGGCTGCACCCTTACACATGCTGTGGAACGTTGGTTGCAGATTTAACATGTACAAGCCTTGCGAAAATTGTTTGATCTCTCCAGTGAATTGTAATGCCAAAGCCACGACATGGAAGAGATCACTGCATTGTTGGAGTCTTCTGACTCCTACTCTTAATTCTGTCACTCCTCGTTATCGTCTCATGACCTCCTTCCTCCCTGGACTGTTCAAGGGGTTCACAGTCTAAAGGAAGGCACAAAGCAGACAAAGCAGCGCCCAGCCATACCGTCAGTGCAGTGTCGTGGGGGAGCAGGCTCTCGAAAGCCTCAGGACTTGATGAAGCAGAAAGGAAGCCCCCCTGGAAAGGCTGGACTGAGGGCAGGCCCTCTGAAGAGGCCTGACGGAGGGCAGGCCCTCTGGGGAGGCTGGACTAGGGGGAGGCCCCCTGGAGAGGCCGGACTGAAGGAAGGTTCTGGGGAGAGACGGGACTGAGGAGAGGCCCCCTGGAGAGGCTGGACTGAGGAGTCTTCAGGAGGGGCTGGACTTCCAGCAACCTTGGAGGCAGATAGTGGATTTAACGAAGCAGAGACGGAAGCAAAGGCCCAGTCAAGCGGTTGTACGGCGACAAGGTTTGAAGCCACCAGGGTAAGTCGGTGATGGGAGAGGGAGCAGGAATGGAAGGCTGGATCAGACTTGGATTTTACCATACAGGTTAAAAGGCTTGATGGAACCTTTTTTGAGGATAAGAAATGATGTGCACTCTAGAAGCCTCGGATCACATGATGTGACATTAAATCGGAAGGAAAAGGGCTGGACCCCAGGCCCTTCTCTTCAGGCTGGGAGTTTGGAAACGGTGTTCTGAGATGGTGAGGAAGGAGAGGAATGGGAGCTGCAGGAAGACTGACTGACGGGAGTTGACTGATGCTGAGGCCGGGGCGGGAGAAGGGCAGCAGATGGGGCCCACCCGTGGCTCCAGGGTCTCATCTGCTTCCTAATTCCACACAGGCTTGTTCCCAAGAACTGGTGAGCCACCTATTCTAATGCTAAAAAAAAAATGTGGAAAAGCGTAGTGATCCCCTTTCCAACGCATCACACACCTTGAAACACCATTTGAATTCAGAATTAAATCCTAAAAACCAAACGATAGCTTTGCGACCTCACTTGGTGTGGTCCATAAGCAGGATAAGCACACTTTCAGCCATCTGCTGTTTCCCTAGCTTGCGAGAGCAAGCTCTCAAACACATCCTTCTAGGCAGTCGCTTGTTACCTTATTAACTTTTAGTCCAAAGAGAAGACATTAAACCTGAGTGTATGTGGCTCGTGCATCTGTGTTGGGACGGGGGCCCGTGTAGCAAGTGAGGTTTCAATTCGGTCTCCCCAGTCAGGACATAAAGTGCAGCTGCCACCTTCTGACCCAGCCCAGGCCAACCTCACTCCCTAACACTCTACAGCGGCTTTGGGTCTGCAGCACTCCCCTGGACCAGTCCTAAAGCGCCTTTCATCGAGGCTGAAGGTAGCCTGACCGTGGAGCCTTCACAGGCCCTGGTCCCTCCCGCTTCCTCCTTTGTGAGGGCGGCTTCCCCGGCACCTTTCGGTCAGAGATGGGGTCTGAGCAGGCTGTGACCCCTAAGCCAATTGACCACTCCCCATGCTGGGTTCCGAGATATCTGGGTGATGTCTTCGGTTTGGTCTGGTTTTCCTCTCGCAGCCAAAGCCTTTGTGAAACAGCATTTTTACTTGTGACAATGTTTGAAAGGTGGAGAAGGGGCAGCTGGTTCACTTGGAAAGTTCTAGGCCTGCTTTGTGCCAGAAAGAAAATGTAAACTCAACATGCTTCAGGAAGGAGACTATTGTATGGCAAAAGTATGCTCGAGTGCAAAATAATCTCTTCTTTCCCACAGAATTATCTGTGCCCTCCAGAGTGATGCAGCAGCCCTGCTTGGCTATATCAACTCTCAATATTATAGCATATATCCTCTAGTGCCTGGTGGCAGTCATTTGCAGGCCTAGAGGTTGTTTCATTGTCAGGGAGGACCACTCAGCTAGTTCTCCAACTCGTTTGTGCAAACTACATATTCCCTTGAAGATGGATTGGCCCCTTCTTTGAGGCCTCCCTAGATTCCAAGGTATGGTGGAAAATAATCATTACTCCGATTCCTTTCCTACCCTTTGCTTGCACACCGGTGGGATAAGGTCCTAGGTTAGAGAAATCATTCTCTTGAATAGCCAGTTCAAGTCCCAGAAGACTTTTGTGAATAGAGGGAGAGGCGAGGCAGGTCAGTTCCCCTGGAGAATGACGTTTCAGTGGTCCAGAGAGCTGCTGGGTCTGAAGAGTCAGGTTCAAGATTTCTCTAGATGCTTCAGAGCTGAGGAGGTGGTTTTTAAGAGTAGACCAGGAAAGGAGTGACTGTCGTAGAAGTGCTTTTTGCAGTAGGGAAGATAGAGGCTCTAGTGTTGGCTTTGCCATTGACTACTTCTATGGCCCAAGACAAGTCACTGAAACTGGAACCATCTCAGCTATAGTTTCCTAGAAAACGAAAGCTGCACTAAATCAATACTTTTCAACTCAAAAAGAAAGGCAGGGGTAGAGGATACTATGACCACTTGGATGGTTGTGTGTATGTGTGTGTGTGTGTGTGTAACATTCACGCCTACCACCAAGCTTATAAGAATTTCGGGGTTCAGGAGGGAGGAAACCTAGAAACCAGAAATAGAGATTTTGAAAAAGTTCCTGATGTGCTTTTTTCAATTTTCTATATTTATAGCATATTTATTAAAGTTGTTTAGTATACAATTTCTCATTTGTCCTATTGGAAGTCCTTTATTGTAAAAATTATTTTGTCTGACGACAAACAGCCATCATAATCATTCTTCTGGACCTCCACATTGAATAAATTCAACTTCTTTGTACACAAGTTTCCTTCTGTATTTCTGAGGGACTGTTTTTGTTACCACAGCAGTGTCTGAGGGACCCTGCTGCAACTCACGACTCCGGTGATTTGCTTTCCTTAGAACTCTGTGAAACTGCAGAAGAATGAGATGGCAGCACTGCTGGTCTCAGAGCTTCTCACAGATTGGGTTTGGAGTTGTCTCTTGGATCGAGGCACCTTCTAGATGGAGCACATGGTTTGCCTGACTGCATGTACTTGCTGGCAGACTCCTCCCTGCTGCCCACGAGGGACCCCTCCTGATAGGTTTTGATACAAATCATCGACATGTTTGTCCCCACCACTTTCTGGTAGAGAATCTCTAGATTACACAATATGTAGGATTTCTTTCGTCTCTAACGTTATACGGCATTACCTGAAAAAAATTAGGGTATTGTGACTAGGACCCACCAAATTGCTAAGAAGCTATAATATCATATCTGATGATTTGTTTCTAAAGCCAAGATACCTTTATCTTAACAGAATGCAACTGAGGAAATTATAGGTCTTAATGTGAACTGCTTTATTATTGAAGAACTAACAGAGAAACATACCACAAAAAGATAAAGAAGGAATGTTACCATGTAGTGAAAAAACCCGGATATAAACCCAGAGGGAAAACTTTTACATGGAAAACTAATGAGAGCTCAACTATTCATAGTGCAAGTTGCATATGATTTTTAGTATGCAATATTTTTTAATTGGATAATTTTATATGGTAGACCTCATCTTATTGTCATACCATGTAATTTGACAAGAGACTACACACTCAAACACAAACAAATAATTATTTATTAAAGTACTTCAATGACAATTGTACTCTGCAACAATTTCCTTTGAAAATATCCAATACATTAAATTAGACTTGCAAATGAGGTAACTCCCCAACTCTTCCCACTTTTACACTTTGCTTCAGTTCTAGCCTTATCCTAAAAACAGCTATGAGAAACCCATAAGGAAGATTTGGAATAATTTTTTGTGATTATATTTCTTTCCCTCACACCCACATAGTAATCTTTTTTCATACACTCATCAAAAAATCGTAAAATCAAAAAGGGCTGTCCTTGAAAATAAAACACCCATATGAAACTCAGAATGGGGAATTTCCTTCAGTAAACATTGAAAGTCTATCTTGTGTCAAGTACTGGATTAGATATTAAGAATACAAAGTCTTATAATATATAGTCTTGACCCTGAAGATGTGTGTGTATACACGTGTATTTATATACACACACATATATATATTTGTTGTATATATATATGTATGTATGTGTGTGTGTATATAAATATATATGTGAAACAGCAAATAAATCATCATTTCAGTGATAGGATAACTGTCTTCAGATGGTAATATGGAAGCCCTGAGGAAAGGCTTCTAAGATAAGGAAATAAATAAGGACCTCCTCGAATAAATGACACCCATATAACTTTTGAAGAATGTGTAGAATTTAGCTAGATAAAAAGGGGGGAAAGAGAAGAAAATAAAGAAAGCTTTAAAGTAAAGAAAAAGTTTGATCCATTGTATCCATAGTAAAGAGATGTGGGATAATGGAACAATCAAGCTAGGCAGAAAGGCGCAACATCGCTGAAGGCCTCATGAAAGCCTTGAGTCCTAGGTTAAGGAATCTGAAATTTATTCTGCAAGATATGGAGAGATGTTGAAGAATTCTTAAATAATGAAATGACATGATTAGGAAATGACATCAGTGGTTCTGACAGCATTCGGAATAATAGCTTATAAGGAAGGTAAGACTAGATGCCAAGACTTTAATTGGGTGGTTAATGCAAATTTCAGGGAAAGTGTGCAACCCTGACCTAAAGTGATGGCCTAAGACAGAAGAGGTAGGATTGCTAAATGAGAACTATTTGTAAGGTAGAATTCAGAGGACTTCATGACTTGTTGGATGCCAGAGGTGACGGAGAGGGAAAAGGTAAGGCTGTCACACAGGTTTCTGACTTTGTCAATTGGTTGAGTCGTGACACTATTCATTGTTTAGGCAGAAATTCGAAAGTAACCAGTTTTCTGGGAAATTGCTTTAAAATATTAAGTTTGTGGCTTTTTTAGACAATAAATGAAGAAATATTTGAGATCATCAGCTATAGAGATGTGGAACCTTCATAAATTCAGAACATACTACTTATGTGAATAGATATAATTCTTCTATTATGCAAATAATGCATATTCAGCAAAAGTTGGGAAAAGAATATATCCTAAGTTTAATACGTGTCATCCCTGTTTGGCAGACTTTTGAATAGGATTTCTCTTTTTCTTTCTATGTTATTTCTGTTTTCTAAATTCATGTAATTAGCATGTATTACTTTTGTTGTAGATAAATTTCTTTTTAATAATAAAATAAAAACTGATAAGGAAAAAAAGGAATGTCAATGTAAGCAAGAAGACCGAAAAAAGTAGAGCATACTTAAGAAAGGAGGTCACTAGGGGTTGACCAGAAGTCCTTTTCTATGGGTAGTGTGGTAAACAGGTTTTGAGGAGTAGAGACAGTGAGGATAGGGGATGCGGTCAACAGTTTGACTACAAAAGGGAGTCAAAATATGAATGAGAAGATGATGAAGATGTGAGTTCAAAGCAACACCTAAAGATGAATTATCTCAAATATAAAGGGTTTATAGCAGAACAAAAGAGTAGCATAGATAGATTCAAAAGTATAAGACAGAGAAGAAAGGAAACAGAAGAACATTAGATTCAAGTGTCAAGTAAAACAATAGCCTTCAACTAGAAAATAATTTAACTAAAATAAGCAGAAATAAGAAAAAAATAGGTTGGAAGATAAGGTGACAAAATCTAGAACGCTGAAGACTGAAGACAGAGAAAAGAAAATATGATAAGAAAATTAAAGAACTGTTCAAGAAAGCCAATATCTATATAATAGATGTTTCAGAAACAGAAAAAAAATGGGGTGAAGAAAAGTATCAAATGACAAAGTCAAGAACATTTCCCCAGAGCTGAAGGATATGAGTTTCCAGATTAGAAAAACCCAGCAAGTGTCAAATTCAGTGAATGAACGTAGAAATATACAGTACATTTCACTGGTAAATTTATAAACAAGTGAGGGGGATTTTTCTTTCTAGAGCAAAGAAAAAAACAGGTCACATATGAAAGATTAAGGATCTTAACTTCTCAACAGCAACACTGGAAACTAAAAGACATAAAAATCTTTAAAATTTTGAGGAGAGATTATTTCCAACTAATGATTTTAAACTTGGCCAAACTATCTAGTGTGAGAATGACAACATTTCCCAACATGCAAAATCTCAAAAAGGTGACAGGTACAGAGCAGGTGTAGTGACCAATCAAGTCAGACCAGACCTGATTGGCCAGAGGTGTCAATAAGAGGAACTGAACATTAAGGGTTGAAGGGATTGACAAGGATTTACACAGCTGGAGAGAGGTAAGGGAAAACCCACTCAGTTACCATCCATCTTAGAAGCACAAAGAGATGTATGTTACACTCACCTCACGCACCCCCACTGATGAGGGAAGAATGGCTGAAGTCATAAAACCTGACACTGAGCAGATAAGCTCCACAGTAGTTTGTTAATTATGAATGCTCACAGCCCAGGGGAGAAGGACAATGCCCACCAGGAGGAGGCCTACCAAGGGGATTTCTCAGGAACAGAATGAATGAACAACCAGAGGCTACGGGAGGCAGGTTTTGTAGTATCAAGGCAGGGAGGTGACTCCTGGTTCCCATGGGAGGATGTGATCAGCTTCTCAGAATAAATCTTCCAGCTGGCAGGTAACTGAAACGTGTTACTCGTGGATAGGCAGGCACTGTGCCTGTTCCTCTTGATAAGAAAGGCCACTTGGCTAAGGGGTCTCATCCATGGAGAGCGTTGAGAGGAACGTGTAGTGAGGTCATTTGAGGACTTCTGTTTTCACCAAACGTCAAAGCAGCACGTGGGCCTTAGTTTTCTCTCTCAGTGTTCAGGAAAAGAAAAGTAATTATAAGGTAGCCAGGCTTAGCCACGGTTAGCATTTGCATTTTATAATATATAAGTGAATATAACTTGTAGGAGGATGGAACAGGACGGAAAATGTGGTGTGCGTGTGTTGAGAGGGATCCAGTGTGGCTGTACGAACATGCTCATGCTCCTGTGGGAAGTCCATAGAAATGGGAGAAAATGGGCAAATCAGTGAGCAGTAACATAGGCGTGATAGCTAGAAGTATGTATGAAGTGCAAAAAAATTCAGCTAAAAGTGGTTGCTTCTTTAAGGAAAAGGAGATTAAGAATAAGAAGGTCAGGAATTGCTGCTTTCGCATACTGTTTGTATCTAAGTTGGGTGCACGAATAGCCACAAATTTTTAAACCTAATTTTTAAAAAGTCACGAAGATGTTTGTTGTTTATGGGACAGAATTTTGAGGAGTTTGTTCTTTGATACTTAAAGGGTCAGAGGCAACCCACAGGGTTCTTGTGGCTGTTGTCCCTGGTTTCCCTATCTTGGAGAAATCACCCAACCCTTCTGAGCCTGAGCTGCTTTGCTCTAAAGTGGAGCGATAATAACCACGTTTGCCTCGTGACTCCAGTGAAGATGAGATAAGATGGTGTCCCTGAAGGACTTGGCATGGCCTTGGTTTAGCAAGCCTCAGCTGATACCAGTGATCTTTCATGAGGATGATTGGGCTTCCCCCAGCAGAGTAGAAAACAAAGTCTGTTGCAGTAATGCCCGAGTGAGATGGTAAGGACAGGGGTGTGGGGAATGCCACGAAAACCTCCAAGGACTCTGAGGGAAATGGGACAACTGCGAACAATTATTGGGCAAGACTGCAGGCGGCTGGGGTGAGACCAAGCACGTGTGGCGTTCAAAACACACCCATCCTCCCCTGCAGCCCTGCTGGCATCCGGCAGAGAAATCGAGTGTTGGATTGATGGAGCCTAGAGTTCTGCTGAGCACAGAGGCCAAGGGAGTTAAGAAATAGTGGCAAGAGTGTGACTGAAGTGATGGACGGTGGAGCTTAGGCTGCAAATGGAATCTGGCAGAAGTAGAAGCCGCCTGATTGATCAGCCCACAGGTTTTCCTGCAGCCCAGAGGATTGTGGCAAGGAAAAAGGGGCATTAACTAAAGTGACATGAAAAAGTTAAGAGATACAAAAGCAGGATATGTAAGCTTTTTTTATTTCGGAGTCCTGAAGTATAGGATAAAATGCATGGTTTGGGGTAAGATATTTATCTAATTATATCCTCACACAACAACCTTAGAGAGAAAGGAGGTAGACAAGAGGTGGACCAAAAAACTGAGCCCTGTTGCATCGTTAATGGTTATCTGGGTTGTGTTCATTGGAGTCTCACTCTGCTGCCCAGGCTGGAGTACAGTGACACGCTCATGGCCACCCCAGTGTCAACCTGCTGGGTTCCGGCAATCCTTCTGCTTCAGCCTTTCAGGCGCGCACTACAGGCGCGCACTACCACGCCCAACTAACTTTTCTTTACTGTAGAGACAAGGTCTCATCAAGTTGCCCAGGCTGGTCTCAAACCCGTGGGTTCAGGCAATCCACTGGCCTCAGCCTCCCAAAGTGCTGGGATTACAAACTGAGCCACTGAGCCCAGCCATGCCTGCTACATATTAATTTCATTTATTTTTCACAACCGCCTTATGAGACGTTAATAATGACTCTATTTTATTAAGAGTAAACTAGCTCTGAGAAGTTGAATAATTGCTCCAA
The DNA here is from genome assembly GCA_963574415.1 of Tarsius wallacei. Lineage (NCBI taxonomy): Eukaryota > Metazoa > Chordata > Mammalia > Primates > Tarsiidae > Tarsius > Tarsius wallacei. Next base: position 15,485 of record CAUYQG010107715.1, read on the forward strand.
AGTCAAGATAACATCCACAGCACCCAGCTGGCCACGAACCTAAGTGGAGGCAGCTGTGGGAACTAGGGAGAGACATTCATTCTTCTGAGGCTCCGTTTCCTAAAACTGAGTGGGCTGCACTGGGTCTTTTTTAAAACATATCCAGAATTAACACTCTGGTCCTCCAAACAACAGTGTCTTTGAGCATCACTTTTCTCATTTGTCAAAAGGAAGTAACCAAATCTACCTTGTCCACCTCAGAGAGTTGTTATGAAGATCAAATAAGATAATGTATATAAAAGTGATTTGTAAATTAAGGCATACTGTATGATTGAGAGGTTACATTTTTTAGAAATGCAGGGAGAAAATTTAAAGTCATGAGGGGGAAAAATAGGAAGACTGAGATTCAACTAACATCCAGAGATGATCTCCTCTCCCGCTTACTAACCAGAGACTTTGGGTTGACTAGCTGACCTCTCTATGGATCAGTTTCCCTATCTGGAAAATGAAGATTAAAAATTAGGCTACTTCATAGAGTTATTGTGAGAATTAAACAAGTTGATTTCTTAAAGCCCCTGACAATAGAATGCCTACTATATTTACTACTACTACTGCAACTACCATTATTTTTCAAGTGCGGCATTTTTATATATACACCCACACACGTACACACACCAACCCACACACTAAAAACGACTGACAGGCTTCTAGAGGATTTGGAAAAAGTTCATAGTGAAAGAATTAAGAGCCTGGAATGGGAATAAAGACTGAAAGTGGAGAAAAAATGATGAGAAGCAGAGACACCTGGTCTGATACCAATTCCAGACCGCCAAGTAGAAATGACCAGAAGTCACTGTGCGTACGACTTGTAGAGCACCGTGAAACCTACTCTGCCCTTTCCAAAGCGTCAGTTGCACAGGAGAATCACAGTGCCACTCCTTCTGGAACTAATCACGTGCTAGTGATTGTGTTAGGTGGTGAAGAAGAGACGAATAAGACGAACAAGGTCCCTGCCTTTAGGTCCGAATCGTGAAAGAATCAGCTGTTTAAACAGCTCCAACATAACGCTGAAACTGTGTTTTTGACAGGAAAACAGTCACCATCGCTATCAAACATTGAGTGCCTGCTACGAGCTATATGCTGTGCAGGCAGTCTGCATATCTTACCTTATTCATTCCGCCCAGAAAAGCCAGGACTCCAGCTCTAGGGCTGACGCTGCTCACACGTGACCTGCTAGAAGGACACATCCGAGAGGTGGCATCACTAATCCAAAAGCAACAGCAAGGGCCGGAACCAAAACAGGGGTCACGGGAATGGAGAGGAGAAGATGGGGCCAAACTGCTCAGGGAACGGAGGCCGGCAGGCCGCCTGGGCCGCCGATCGGGTGTGATGCGTGGGGGCACACTGGAGTCGAGGAAAGTTTCCAGAAGGACTCTGTGACATCACCTAGAAGGCACAGATAGGTCATTTTCAAAATAAATGTAGGGGTGTAAGTGGCTATAGTGCATGGAGGTGGTCTGGGCTTTTAGTGTATCAATCACCCCAATAACGTGCAATGTACTCTTTTTTTTTTTGAGTTTGAGTTTGAGTTTGAGTCTCACTCTGTCGCCCAGACTGGAGTGCAGTGGCCGCTCCCAGCCACAGCAGCCTCGACCCGCTGGGCTCCGGCGATCCTTCCGCCTCAGCCTTCCCAGTAGCTGCAACGACAGGCATGCGCTACCACACCTGGCTGGCTTTTGATTTATTGTAGAGATGAGGTCTCACCAAGTTGCCCAGGCGGGTCTCAAACCCGCGGGCTCAGGCAATCCACTCACCTCAGCCTCCCAAGGCGCGGGATGACACCGAGCCCGGCTGCAATGTACTCTTTCAGTCATTTCTCATGCCTCACGCTCCTCCGTCTTCCCCACCAGTCCCAGTCTCCAGCGTCTATAATTCCACTTTCTACGTCCATGTGGACACACTGTATCAATAATGTTTTTAAAAACTCAAGCTTACTTTTAGAATCCCTTAGTCACTGGAGACTTCTTGTTTTCTACTCAACATCTATTAAGCCACCTTCTTAACTAACAGAACCTGTCCATGTCTAGGGGCAGAAAAAAAATTCCGGCCTTCCTTCCTGATAGGGGCAGTAGATGAGATGTCAGCAGAATGCACTGAGTGGGCTGCTGGAAAGTTGCTTCATTCCCGTCCCTTCCTTCCTAAACAGAACCTGGGCAGTTTGCCTGGAGAGCGTCTGCGGCCTTGGTGGACCTGAGGTACTTTGAGGATAATCACCAGATGGGAAAGATGGAGGACTTAGACGCAGAAGCAGCCTGGGCATTGACAACATCATGACAGCAGCTCAGCAGCTCTGGCAGCTTGACTTGCTCTTTCTGGAGAGAGAAGGAAGCCCTTTCTTGTCTAAGTGGTTATCCTTTTCTTTCTATTACCAGCAGCTCCCTGCTTCTCTTACCTGATATGCCGCCCCTTACCACAAACCCCCAGCCCCCATTTCCCTACCACTCCCTGTCTCTAGTCACCATAGGGAGCGCCTCGGTGGTCCAGGGCCCTCCCTCTTGGCAGCAAGCTGACCTTGAAACAGAAAGTCAGACTCAAGGAAAAAGGGTTCTTTCTGCCTCCTCCTCACCCTTCCCGTCTCTACCCGAGGGCCCCCACTGGGTTGAAAATCAGCTTGAGGCTCTGCTCCCAAGACGTTTTCCTCTTGTGTGGCCATGGAGGTGCCACCAGCTGATACCAGCAGTGGGGGCAGGGTTGTGCCAGAGAAGATGAAGATTCTGATTGGATCAAGTCGAATTAAGCTGACTCGAGGGCAGCCTGGCCGCGACACCCATGTGGGGCTGACCGTGACTCTGCAGCTGAGGAGAAAGCACCACTGGAGGTTAGGGGGGCCACTCAGGAGAGCATGCAGCGAGGGACACAGGCTTGCGACGCGTGGGCAGAGGAGCCGGAACACGGCAGAGGATGCAGCGTTGGGCCAAGAAGGAGAGCAGGAGGCTCTCGAGGCGGAGGTTCTCTTAGGAAAGCCCAGCCTCGGTTTGGACACGAGCTCTGCTCCCAGGACTGACGGAGGACCCCGCTGGCAGGGAGACTCTTCTGACCACTGGGCTTCCCAGGTTGGAGATGGGGAGTGGGGAGCTATGCAGACCAGGACAGAGGGAGGGGGAAAGAGTGACAGGAAGTGAGAGAGAGCGGCACGACCAAGGGTATTCCCCACTTCCGACGGCCCGCCACATTCCGCATCACGGACCTCACTGTCCCACCACCAGCATGCCGAGCACCACGGGCCCTGGGAGCCACTGCCAGGAGCCTGTTGTGTCTGACCGCAGCGCCCGCCTTTGCCACGTCTAGAGCCAAGGGTTCATCCGTCAGCGTGGTTTAGAGTGAAAAACCAGCTCAAAGCAGAAGTCATATCTAGTTCTTGAGTTTGCAGCAGAGTGGATACTTGACTTAAATGGATGTTCGTAAGAGTAGGCATTCAGGTAGAGTTATGAGCTACTCTACTAATCCCTTAATTTGTTTCGGGAGTCTGTTTCGGCAAATAATTTGGGCTATTTGCAAACATATTCTTTGAATTGGCTAAGAATATTTCATATCCTTTACTAAAACCATTTTAATTGTTATAGAGGAAGCATACCCATGTGTAAAACAAGTGACTTTGCCCATTTCTCCTACATAATGAGCATTATAAACACTAAATCTGTCAGGTGCTTGCTGTTTAATGCAGTATCAAGGTGTTTGTTTTGTTGACAATTATTCTAATCGCTAAAATCCTGTTTTGAATCAGATGGAATACTTGTTTATTGCCCCAGCATTCTATTTGTTTGTGTGCTTTTTCAATTATTTTCCTAAGAGAACTAAAGCTATTTGTGAGAAGCTCAACACTGAATGACTTTAAGATAAGAAATCCGATAAACCATCCATCTGGTAAGTGTCACACTGGGCTCATGGATATGTAGCATTATACGCAAGGAGGTCTCTGCATCCCTCCACCTTGAAGACGCATGCAATGTTTGTGGAAGGCCTTGAGATTGTGTTCTGACTATTGTGTCTAGTTTTAAGGATTCATTTTCAAACACTCAGATCCTTGATCATCATAATTGCATTCCATGTCTCTGGAGAGTGCCAGAGTCCTAACAGAATAGGGACAGCGCGTCTAGAGGCACGCTCGAAGAAACAATGGAAGAAAGCCCAGAAACAGTGCCCTTTTCACGCTGCTTACTAAGTCTAACTGCTGTATAATCAGGAGCACAACATACTTGTACAAGAGATTGAAAAATTGACTCGATACCTAGAAATGAAAAAAACCGTGAAGGAAGGCTGCCTTGCCAAATGGAATTTTTCTTTTCCATCTAGAGGACATTTATAATTTTTCCCTGTCCAGATAACACAAAGGTCTCTGCTCTTCTTCATACATATATTATCCATTTAGAAGAAAATTACTTCACCCTTTAGAATTGCACCCTTTCTGTTGTAAATCACGGTGACTGGAGGAGAGCCCTGATCCTCTTTGCATGCTGAGACTAGATTCTATCAGGAAATGTTTCATCACATTCTTTTCCTGTCATTAGAGTCAATTATCATGTATATTTTTGCATTCCTTTGTAGGAAAGTGCGGTTTGGGTCTGAAAGAGCCTCAGGAAAGGGCATTTTAATTGGACAGCCTTTGCGTCTCTTGACTCATAAGTGGCTAAATAAGTTTATTTACACCTGTGCCGGACAGGCGCACAAAGTTGGTCTCTGCAGCCTCGCAATGCTTAACAGGAGCTGAGGAGTCAGCTGCGTCCATTTGACCTCACACATCCCCAGCCGAATGCCAGCTGAGCTCAGATCCCACAGACTGTTACTGGTAATGATGCTTAAGGCAAAAAATTGTTTGGGCATAGCACTCTGAGCTTCTAATTTGGCAGTTAGAGCAGTCTTGTTGTGACTTGTAAAGTTTGCACTAATATGCCAGGCATTTGATACGTCAATTATGTGCAGAGCCGAATGCCAGGTTGCAGATGTAACGCCTCAAATTGTGTCTGGGCACTCCTGCAGTTCCAGCCAGAAGAAAAGGAGAATTTGCCCTTCCCCTGAATCTGGATGAAGAACTCCCTGGCAGCTTTCAACACCTATTTCGTATTTTATTAACTTTAAAAACATCATTTCAGCTACAGCATCTGCACTCCTTTTAAGGAGTGTCCGCCTTTGAGACAGAGCCCACTCACTAATATTAAAGCTCTTAACTCCTCCACTTCCCGTAGGATAGACCCCTCCTTCCCTTCGGACCAAAAGGGGTCACACTGAACCACAGGGCAGGCTGGGAAGGGACACATAGCTACTGCAGCTACATGTGACTTTTTGAAGTGTCCTATGTTTGGGGCATCTGCAATGCAAGCCACTGCGTCTGTGCCCAGCCTTGGCAGTGGTGAGCTCTTCACTACTGGGAGGGAAACCTCCTCTACCATACTAGGTCTGCTGTTTGGGAGCCTGCAAACTAACTGATGACAGATTAACCGGAGAAAAATTGATTACACGCAAAGGAGGACCCCATGAGACATAGCTCTCAGAACTTCTAGGAGTCAAGGGCTATATACTGGTTCAAGTAAGGAATCCAGGGGAGGTTTAGGGCATCAAAGGATGGAAGGTTCTGAAGAGGCTTGTTTATACAATATGCTTGGAATGTCCTGGAGCCCCAGGTTAATGCCTCCCCGACTGGAAACCTGGGATGGACGCTGTACGGAGTTGTGGCTGCTGACTCTCTTAAACTCTGCACACATTAGGTCAGGGAAGTTTAGATGAGCATTCTTTCTACATCTTCTGTAGCGCATACATGCTCACTCTGAAGTATCTCTATGCCAGTGTGGTAGATTGCTGGTCTCTTCGCCCTATTCATCTTGCAGTGTGATTTGGGACGCTCTAAGAGGCATAGTTTTCAAATCGACAGGCCCTCCTATAAATGCCATAAGCTCTGGGAATACTTTCACAGATATACATTTACTACTCAAACTGTTTACTTGGTTTTAGTAGCATACATCTATGAGATAGTAACTGCATTTCAAGACCAACTGAGGGCAAATGATGAAAATTTAGAAGCATTCCCATTATAATGAAAATCATATGCAACATATGCAACATTATACTGGAAGTCCTAAATAATGTCCTATACAAGAACATTTTAAGAGGTAAAATGTTATTTTAAGGGGTGAATAATCAGAAATGAAGGGACAAATGCATCCGCTATCTGCAGATAATTTTTACTATAGATGTTTTTTAAACCCAAAATAAACTGGATAAGTTATTAAAACAAGATAAATCAGCAAAGTTACTAGATAAAAGATTGGAATTTTAAAAACCAACAGAGTTAATATATAACAGAATATGTAATAGAAAAAATATTCTACTCAAAATTATATTTTTTAAAAACTGTAAATTGTCAGAAATAAATCTAATGAAATATATGAAAGATCTTTATGAAAAAGCTATAAACATTATTGAAGGAAATAAAGGAAGGTCTAAATAAATAGCAGGATAAACCATGTTCATGAATAGAAAGATTCAGTATCATAAACATGCCAATTCAACCCTAAATTTTTTTTTCTGTGAAATTACTATCTAAATCCCCAAAATGTTTTTTGTGGCATATAAGCTAATAGTAAAATACTTACAGAAGAGCAGAAAGACAAAAATATCAAAGACAATTTTGAAAAAGAACAAAGTAGAGGATCTGCCATATGAGATATTAATATTTATTATATAGCTTTAAAATAATATTATATTGGCAAAAAGATAAACAAATGGGAAAAAAAATTGAGAGCCCAGAAATAGAATTAAATGGACAATAGACAGATACTCTGAGGGAAAGTGAAAATCATTAGGGAAAAAATACACAATATACACTACTAGTACAACTGGCTACAATGGGCAAAATGATTTATAAGGAAATAATATAAGATTGGAGTTTTGTAATTCCAAGAAAAGCAAAATTTTAAGTTTAAGAATATCTTTGTGATATTGTTTAGAAAAGATTTTTAAAAGACACAACAAAGCCCACACAAAGAAAAAGATTGATAAATCTGACTACATCACATTTAATAATTCTATATAACAAAAGACATAATATATTAACCAAAAAACCAGACTGTGAGAAGAAAACTTTCAATACATAAGACCAACAAATAATTAGTAATCACAATATCTAAGACTCCTACAAATCAACAAGAAAGGGGCAAATCATCCAATAGGAAAAATAGATAAGAGATATAAAAAAGCAATTGAAAATGAGAAAACCTGAACTTAATAAACATGTGAAAAGATATTCAGCTGGTAAATGGAGAAATAAAATTTAACCCAAAAAATGAGACACCACTTCACACCCATCAGATTGGCAACATTTAACAAAATAGTTCCAAGTACGGACAGTTTTGTTGGTCAAAAGGAATTGGTGAAACGGCAAATTGACAGAAATACGAAATACCTTTACAGTATCCACTAAAGTGGAAGATGTTAAAACTGCCATTCAGCCATCTGCTTCTAGGGGTATTACCTAGAGAAATTTTCACAGACATGCATTGGAAGAAAATTCAAAAGTGCTCCTTGTAAGCAACTTTTGTAATAATCAAAATTTAACGAAAACACTTAGATGCCCATCAAATAAAAATGAATTAATAAATTGTGGTATATTAATAAATGGAATGTTCTACAGCAACTAAAATGAATAAACTGGAGCTACCTGTATTAGCATAAATCTCACAAATAAGGTTGATTTTCAGAAAGCAAACTGATGCATATAGCATGATACTATACACACACACACACACACACACACACACACACACACACACATAAAAATTGTAAAGAGCATGTAAAATAATACTATACATTGTTTATGCATCCTTGTGTATCTAACAAAAGCTTTCATATTGGAGCGATAAACTTCTTAATATGCAGGACAGAGAAAAGTAAAATCAGGAAAAAGTACATAAGGCTTTTAACTACATCACTCATACTCTAATTATACAATTTAAAAAATTAGGCCAGGCATGGTAGCTCACACCGATAATCCCAGCACTTTTGGAGGCCAAGGTGAGAGGATTGCCTGAGTCCAGGAGTTCAAGACCAACCCGGGCAACTTGGTGAGCCCTCACCTCTAAAATAAATCAAGAAAAATTAGCTGAGCATGGTGGCATGTGCCTATATAGTTCCAGCTACTTGAAAGGCTGAGGCGAAAGGATAGCCTGAGCCCAGCAGGTAGAGGCTGTGGTAGCCGGCTGCGAGTGGTGTGCCACTGCACTCCAGCCTAGGTGACAGAGTGAGACTTTGACTCAAAAAAAAAAAAATTATCAGAAGCAAAAAATAAATAAATCAAACAGTTGAAAAACATGATTAAAACAAAAGTGGAAGAGACACCTGAGAGTATGTTGTAGGCTTTCAGCATTTGTGTGAGTCAACAGAGGGAACCTCTTATTCTACATGGTCCAAAATACCTATGAAATTTAAGTTCCAAATCTTGAAAATAATGTTTTACATTTCAAGAATTCTCTAGCTAGATTTCCATCAGCCTTTTGAAAAATATATCTTTGTTTTACCTGGATTCTGGCTGCTACAGAGCAGATTAGCCAGAGAATTGAACTTAGATCTAAAAGTTACATTATTTTGAGTCCAGAATGTCCTATCTTATTCACGCATTACCAAAAAAAAGAAAAGACTTTTGAAGTTGTTTCAGTGTCTTCAGACTACATTATGCAAGGATATAACTAGAAACCTGGTGCCAATCCTTTCACCACCCTTAGAAGAAGCTCTTCTCACATAAAAAGCATTCTCAGACATTTTCAACTTTGTCACTCAGATAGTAGCATGGGCCACAATTAGACACTACACAAACCCACTCAGGAAACTATGCCAGAGAAATCATGCCATTTTGCAAAGACAACACAGTAGTAAGGCATGAAAGTCACAATAGAAGAACTACATTTAAGATTTATGTTGCCGCCGGGCTCGGTGGCTCAGCCTGTAATCCCGTGCCTTTGGGAGGCTGAGGTGAGTGGATTGCCTGAGCCCGCGAGTTCAAGACCTGCCTGGGCAACTTGGCAAGACCTCATCCCTACAATAAATAAAAAAATCAGCCGGGCGTGGTAGCGCGCGCCTGTAGTTCCAGCTACTTGGAAGGCTGAAGTGGAAGGATCGCCGGAGCCCAGCAGGTCGAGGCTGCAGTGGCCGGGAATGGCCACTGCACTCCAGTCTGGGTGACAGAGTGAGACTCCAACTCAAAAAAAAAAAAAAAGATTTATGTTGCCGACATACCTGTCTCTAAATTCCATCTCATGACAAACCGCCAGATCATCCACTGAAAGTATAATTGCAATGATAATATTAATGATAATCCAGCACATCAATCAGAATTCTCTCAGAGACTGAATAGCAATATGATCCACTTGCAGCCAAGTGTAAAAAACAATCTACAATATTTTTCTTAAAACTAACAAGAAGTAAAACCCACCACAAACGAGGAGCCAGAAAGTCTAAAGCATTTTATTAATATTATCGACAAGCAGCTCTCGAAATAAAATAGAAAGACAAGCTCACCAATAATGAGATTCTAGTTGGGAGTGAGTCATCAATACTGGAATTGGATTCCTGGGGTTCAACTCTCTTAGTTATGGAAGGTAAGAAGATGGATGAAAAAGTGTTCTAAGCAACTCTGCAGCCGAGGGCTGACACATAGGAAATTAAATACATTCCCAAGCCACATCGATGAGTATAGTTTATGAAATGCAAAGAAATAGTAGCAGATGAACCAATGGGCTGCATGATAATAAAACATTTTGAGAAAAAATTTGTCAAGAAACTCATGAAAGAGAAAACTGTTCAAACGGCAAACACACCTACCAGGGAAAGAGGAGCTTTGCAGAGGCCTGTCTACTTGCACTTGGTATTTCAGTCACACACCATTAATTTAGCATTAAAAGTGAGTCATAACACATACACATTTATGTACCACGCACACACTAACTACCTGACATCACATACACTCTTTCAGCATGCAGTAGGAAATGGCCAGGCCTTTCTACCTGTTGGCTTAAATATGTTAGGTAAGACAAGTTGTGGCCCAAAAAGCCAGGGGCATCAAGAAGGTCCTCGAAAATATAGCATAGTCCACCAATGTATTCACGTCATCTTTTAGTATGTAGTTTGTTCCCTAGAGTGGAATTCTTAATACTTCCATTTGGAGGTTTTCCTTCCAGCAGAAATAGGAATTTTGCTCTGAAGAAATGAGAGTGTGAGCAAGAAAGGAGAGAGATTCTAAACTAAAGCAAGCAGAGAGTATATTTCCAAGGAAACTGAATTCCGTAGTGGATGCACCATCACCAATATTGAATCAGACTATATTTTGATTCAGAAAATACAGGGGCAATAAAGCCAAGCTTTTGGGAGGCTGTACTTGATCATCCTCTGATGACTGATGTCACAGTCAGCATTTGAGGCGATCAAAAGGAACTGTAAGAATTAGAAAGCAGGAAGGCTGCAAGGTAGCCTCAAGTAGTTACAGTCACATTCAATCCTGAAAATCATGAAAAGTGCCTCATCGTGATTGTCTCCTTTTTGCCCACCCTGCTCTCCTGTCGGCTCTGCCTTCTTGCTGTTCCTCAAACACACCAATTCCTTCCCCACTTGGGGTCCTGGCACCTTCTATTCCCTTTGCCTGCAACTACTTTTTTCTCGATTTTCAGATGGCTGACTTCTTGCATGCGGATCTTAGCTCCATATCACTGCTTCAATGAGCCCTTTTCTGACCAGTCATCCTGAAATGATTCGCCAAATCACTCTCCATCACATCACTCTGATTGTTTCCTTCAGAGTGTGTGTGGCTCAATGAAAGTATCTTGTTTATACATTTTACTCAGTTTTTTTTTGTCTTTGTTCACTAAGAAGTAACCTGCTAAAAAGTAGGCATCTATCTGTCTTTTCTACAACAGTGTTCATAACCATGCCTGGCATATCGTAGACACAAAACACTTGAAATAAATGAACACATTAATGAATGAATGGCCAAACATTAGTGCGAGACTTCCTAAATATTATTTTGGACAGAGCATTATTCAACACGAAAAGGATAGCTAGTGAGGAAAACAATATACTGTAGCATGCAGGATTTTTCTTCATTTCTCTTACATCCCGAAGGACCTTAACAACTTGTACACAGTATGGATTTGGGAAGAGAAAAAGATACAGTAACAATAGTAATAATAATATCGGTATCAGTAAAGATTCAATGAAAGTAACAAGAGCCATCATAGATATGTCAAGCAGAAAAGGCATTTAATACAATGGTATCCAGTGCTTAAATCTCATCAAATGGATTGGAGGAATAGATTCTAAACTGGGCTTCCAGCAATAGCACTCAAAATATTGCAGCCCTAGCAACACAGATGCAGCTGGAGACCATCATTCTCAGTGAACTATCACAGAAACAAAAACCTAAATACCCCATGTTCTCACTTATAAGTGGGCTCCAAACATTGGACAACACGAGCGCAAAGTCGGGAGCAACAGACACTGGGTGCTGCTAAAGGAGGGAGGGGGAGGGCATCAGGGGCGCACGACCACCCAAAGGGTACCATGTCCACTGCAGGGGAGGCGGGAGGTTTGGGCTCGCTGGAAGCCCAAGCCACGCCTTTATGCAACCTGCTTATGCGGCAAATCCTTCCATGTACCCCATGGCTCTAAAATAAATTTTAAAAATATATATTGCAGTCTTTGCAGAGCAGAAGGCTACTGTATTAATTTTACCAAATTCTGAAGAGAGGGAATCAGGAGACTGACACTGAAACCTATGAGTTCAAGAGCATACTATGAAAACTATAATCCAGCAAGCAGAAAGTTACAATGACTAGGGCCACACCTGGTGATGGCATTGGCTTGTGGGGTTCAGTTGCCTCTGAAGCAGGTGCCTCTCAGCTCCCACGGGCTTGGAGTTCAGGCATTGTATCCATTTCCTGTTGCCACAGCAATGCTGCAGAACCAAAACCAGCACAGCTGCAATGGCAGACAACAGTCATCATTCTGTGTTGCTCATGGGTTGGCAGTTCTGCTCATCGCAGCTGGCTGCGTGGTCAGTTCAGAGACTGACTGGGGACAAACTGATCTGTGATGACCGAGATCACTCTTGTCTGTTTCACGTGGCCAGCGCAGCAGGGTTCTAAGAGCAAGAGCAGAAATGCGCAAGTCTTCTTGAGGCCTAGGCTTGCAACTAGCATACCAATTTTCCACAACATTCTACTAACTGGAACAAGTCATGCATCCAGGCCAGAAACCTTAGTGGAAAATAAACTCCACCCCTTGATGGTAAGAGCTGTCAAGTCACACTGGAAAAGGAGAACACTTTCATCAGAGCAGTGCAGTCAGCCCACCACAGGTGCTAAAATCCTGCTGCAAAAAGAATTCATCTTTCCACAAACCCAGCAGAAGATGGCCCAAAGCAACATGGAAATGATTTCTTCCTTTGGCCTTCCAACTCTTGCACAATTCTATCTCATTCATATAAACCTAATTTGCATCCAGAACCTCAAGTGCAAGATTGTTTAGAAAGTGAAGCTTTTCTCCTTCACATCTCTGCAGCACAGGAAGGCTCACTAGAAGAAGTGAGAAACATCTGCGTGAAAATTGACCTAACAGCTGCTGTTTGTTAGGCACTCGTTGGGTGCTAGGCAACATACTAGGCTACTCACATGCCTCGTCTCTCTACAGCAGAGTTCTCTTCTACTACTCAACTCTGACCCTTTCCTTTCCTTTTCAGAGAATTATCGTTTTGCCTTCATTTACGAAGATCCCCGTCCTCCCAGCCACTATCCCAAAAAGTCAGCACCAGTCCTCAAGGTATGTGGAGCAGCAGTGAAGTTCAGACCTGTGGAATCTGTGCTCTCTCCTACAACCATTCTCTTTCTAAATTGCATCCAAAAGCCTCCCTTCAGGCCTTTGAGTCATCTACCCCCTAAATATGCAGGGAGGACGAAGAGTAGTCTGATGATATCTGGTCAGTCATGCCACCGGCTTGTCGGCCAAATCAACAGACTGCCTCGAATTCCAGCAGCCGCTGGAAATGTGTGTCCAGTGTGCATGCGTCGGAGCAGAGAGGTTTCTGGGTACTGTGTCTGGAGCTGTTGGTTGCAGCCATCCTGGTCTTGCTGCTGAAACCGGATGTCCACCACAGCTCCCTGCGCACCGCGCTGCGGAGAGACGGCCTGATGCTGGTTTACAGCACAGTCTTTGTGATTTCGCTCTCTTGGCCTATTAGTCCTGATTCGATAACAAATAACTTGCCCAGCTACTCGTTATTATTCTTTTGTCTCGTCCCGGGAAAGGTATTTCCCTTTTTTTCCCCAAGCAGGATGTATTCTCTCCCACATCTCTTTCCTTATTCTCATAAACCATCGAATTGATTGTAATAATTGTTGTGATCCTAATTTACGCTCATAAAGCAATTTGTGTTTTCCCAGCCTTTCTACTATGATTTTAAAGACTTACTACTCTAGAAAAATGTAAGATTCTTCCATAGTTTCTTTGATCTATTGTCGGATACCAAAAAACACCTAATAGTATATTTAAACCACAAAGTTGAGTTTCTAAGCAAGATATTTTAGACAACTCTAGATTTATATTAACTTGATACAAGTGCCTGTGTCTTCTTTAGCTCACCAAGAAGTATTCATAAGACAATAGTTATTTATAGCTGGATTTTAGAAATTCCCTAAATAATTATTTTCGGATTATCGTCTTGGAAGTACAAAGAGTTCTACAGAAGGATCTCAGGAGACATCAAGGGAGAAAAGGAGTGATAAGGGCAAGACTCAGCCCCTTGATCCTTTCTAGCACACACCCCACACACACATATATACATACACATGCACACGCATATAAACGTACACACATATAAATACACACACATGCACACAAAGTATGCACACACTTCAAGTAGAACGGCTCTGCTTTTATTGGGCTTCTACTTATGCCGTTTCTAGAAATGACTCAGTTGCTTTAAACAGCAGCGTAAAAGTTCAATGCCATGGTTGAAGCAGTTCCAGCATTGTTCTGAAAAGATAACAAAGGGCCAAATGAGTTAATGACTTAACCAAAGCATTGGTTTCCTGTCTTCTGGTCAAGTAACTACCCTTCCTCCTTTCTTCCTATAGTCTTCATATTTGTTTATAAAATGTGTGTTATGGCCTTTGCAAACTTTTAAAAAATTTATAATTAATTTAATACTTAAATATTTAATTTATGTTTATTGCTATCAGTGGAGGAAGTTTAGTGTTATGACATCATCAGAAAATTCTTTGTCACTTCCCCTGAGCCCTAAAACAATGAATATGAACTATGTATATAGGTGCACCTTCCAAAAAATGAAATTTACTTGTAAAAAATTGTGCGTTTAGTCTTCCATGTTTAAACTTCAGTCACCCTCAAAGTACTCTCCCTTTCATGCAATATACCTATCGAGATGCTTTTCCCACTGCTCAAAACAGCTTTTGAACTCATCAATTTTGATTCCTTTTAGTGCTTCTGCCTTTGTTTGTTTGTTTCACCTCTCCCACATCCACAAAATGTTTCCCTTTGGACTTTTTTCATCTGAGGAAACAACAAAAAAGTTGCTCAGAGTGAGATCTGGTGAATAGGGAGGGTGAGGCGTGTTGATCTGCCATTTTGGGGTCAAAAACCGGTGAGCACTCCGTGCGGTATGGGCAGGTGCACTCATGAATCACCCATCACGAAATGGCCAAACGTGTTGAAAGAATCGCCAAAAAAATTCCCTGATGCTAAACGCAGCCTCTCACAACAATACTAGCTGGCACACTGATGCCAATGGTTTCCTAGAACACTTACCTAGTGGGGGAAGCCTGTACCACAAGGGGCCTGCCCTCTGAAAGGTAATTCCAGTTTGGGGGGGTCCCCCTTGTATATCCTAATGCTGATCTCATAAAAATTACAATGATTTCTCCCATTTATATACAGATCAAAGAACTGTAAAATATAGGACAAAGGAAATTGATATGCAAAAATAGGAGGGTTTCTTCTACTTTTCAAAATAATTTGCCATGCTTCTTTGGCCACTGTATTATCTACATGCTCCTCAAATCAGTTATAAAATATATTTGACAGTTCCGAAGAAGGCGAAGTATTCAAAAAGTACTTATGGCATGCCCAGCACTTAAGACAGCTTTTTGGAACTATGAAAGATAGAACCAACAAAGTATGGGAAATTCTACCATGATATCTAAAAGGATAGGTTTAGCTTACATAAATAATGTTAAAATTAGACTTTCCTTGACAATTTAGTGCAAAACACTTGCGGTATGGAGCAGAGATGGCTCTGAAGTTCCCCAGGGACGTGATTAGGACCTTGGGGCTGTCATTTTAGTCAAGTCCCTACTGTGACTTCAGACAAGCTATTCTATTCTGCTTTCTTCATTTAGAGAACATTATTAACTAGCCTCATAAGATTTCTATGAAAAAAAATTATTATAAATGATAGTGGAAATAGTCATAAAATAGAATGAAAAGAAGTCCTATTTAACTATGAAATTTGAATGTTGGCCACTATAATGATAATTATATGCATTGGTGGTTATGACCAAATAAAGAGACAGTATTTAAGAAAAAGTGAGAAAGAAACATGCATCGTCTACATTTGGAGAATGGGTTTTCCATAAAAAGCAGTATGGATATGTACACACTCACATATGTATGTGTGCTTGCATATTTATACACATAAGTATGCAAACACCCAAGCTTTGTAAACAGACAATCATGGGATACATGGGTTACTAACTTGGCTGCATCGCTCACTCATTATAAGAGCTTGATCAAGTTATTGAACCTCATTTTTTAAAAATAAACTCTACAAAAATCATTCAATTGTAAAAGTTAAATAAAACTGGATGAAAAATTGTGTATAATGTATTCATCTCGTAGTAAACACAATACTTTCCTATACATACCAAAAAATGCAATATCACATGTTAGCAGTTTCGGATTTTACAGAAAAGCTCTGACTCTAAGCTTAGTGCAAGCTTAGCTCTAAGAGACATGGAGATATTTTGATACAAATCTTGACTTTAATATAAATGTTTTGCCAGTCTGTGTTTTGCTTAGTGTAAACTCATGACAATGGATTGAGTGAAAATCACACATAACTATTTACTTGAAGTCAGATTTGCCCTAAGAAGATGACATTTGAAAAACTGCAATTCTTAATATATATTCGTAATATCATAAATAATTTATTCTGATGGCAAGAAAAATTTCCTATGAACTAAGGTTAAAGAGAGACTCACTAGAGTTTATGATGTTTTTATGTCACTACTGTCACTATTGACTCGCCTCTTTTTCTGGTCAGTTCTCCATCCCATCTTCCTTGTAAGTATAGTCTCTCCCGTAAGGCAACAGCTTCTCTTTTGCCAGATTTTGCTGCTCTTATTTCTGTGTTTACATTATATTGACATGACTAGCCTACATTTATAATAGTCCATTAAATCATCACAAACTTTAGGGCTGAGTAGAATGGTTACATTTAAGAATCTTTTAAAAAATCATTCATTTGATTTGAACAAATGTTTATGGTTGAAAACCATCTGTTATTAAAATGCTGTAGGTGGCCAGGCTCGGTGACTCAGCCTGTAATCCCAGCACTTTGGGAGGCCGAGGCAAGTGGACTGCCTGAGTCCACAGGTTCAAGACCAGTCCAGGCAACTTGGCAAGACCTTGTCTACAATAAATCAAAAATTAGCCGGGTGTGATCGCGCACACCTGTAGTTCTAGCTACTTGAAAGGCTGAGGCAGAAGGATCACCAGAGCCCAGCAGGTAGACACTGGGGTGGCCGTGAGTGTGCCACTGCATCCAGCCTGGACAACGGAGTGAGACTTCAACTCCAAAATAAAATAAAATAATAAAATTCCTGTAGGCAGACCACAGTGGAAAATGCTAGTTAAAGCAAGGCTGAAGAATTTGTCTTATCTGTCTGTTACCACCTCATCCATCTTCTTCATCATTAATATCACTCACACCACCACTAAGGATGCCCCAGAGAGTTTCATAGAGCACTTTATAAAACATAGCGCACTGCATAGATGTAGTCCTCTTTCTTCTCTCTCTGGGAAGAAAGGGTGACTTATGCTCTCAGCCATAAGTATCTTTTACCAGCAATAAAAGATACTTTATTGCTGGACTCACATGAAGTAAGGGAAACCTCCAAGAGTCTCCTCAAAGTAGGATGAAACTGGAGCATTCAGTGGTAGTCAGGGAGAAGGGCAGTCGTCATCTAAGGGCAGGCACGAGGTCCATCTCTGTGGCCAGGAGGCTGAACCTCGGGCTTGTGGCAAGGTAGGAAAGCTGAACCCAAGACTGATAAAACCATGGACCCTACCAGGGGTCTAGGTAATATTTAACTGAGAAAAAGAGAGAGAGGAAAAAAATACCTTGTACATTTCAAGAATGCATTTCCCAGAAAAATCAGAATGTATCGGGAAGACCCCCCAAAAATGAAATTATTTTTGGAGTGTGGGCCCCTTGTAGTACAGGCTTCCTCCACTAATGTGTTCTAGGAACCCACTGGAATCAATGTACCAGCTAATGTTGTGAGCGTCTATGTTCGGCTTCAGTGAATTTTTCTTGGAGATTCTTTTGAGTTTGCCCAATTCACAATGGGTGATTTCCGAGCTCACCTGCCCACATCTTGCTGAGTGTTCAGCAGTTTTTTGACCAAAAATGGCATCACCCCTGTGCCCTACCCTTTCCATTCCTACAGCCTCTCCCTGAGCAACTTTTTTTTTGTTTCCTCAGATGAAAAGTCTTCAAAGGGAAACGTTTGCTGACGTGGAAAGGGTAAAACAAAAAATGGCAGAAGCACTAAAAGGCATCAAAGTCGACAAGTTTGGAAACTGTTTTTGGCAGTGGAAAAGGTGTCTCCATAGGTGTAGTACATCAAACAGAGAGCACTTTAAAGATGACTGAAGCTTAAACATGTAAGAATAAGTACATAATTTTTTACAAATAAATTCTGAGTTGTTGGAGGGCCTTCCCACATAGTGTCCACTGAATCTCAGCAGAAGTAAACACAATCTTCTCTGGAGAATAATAGCCTCACTATAGCTCCCAGGTAACCCTGGTTTAAAATCAATTAACGTAAGTTTTAAATCAAAGATCAACATACACACCTGGAAAAAAAAAAACCTTGAAATCAACACACAGAAAGTTTAGGTCTTCACATTCTTTGAGTATTGAATTATTGGAAGCAGAATTTTTAAAAATTGTTTTGAGTCATAAGAATAAACAAAGCCCAAATTACCAAGAATATTGAAAAAGGACCCCAAAGGGGTTTAGAAATTTTTTTTAAATGTCGTATGCTTAATTGATAGATTAAAGTGCAGGCAGACATAGATGTATTGAGATCAGTAGCCTAGAAGTGAAAAACTTAGGAATTAACAAGGACGTCAAAAAGTTAATCACAGAGATAAAAGATGTGAAAAGAGGTTGGAACATAGGAAGAACAGAATGAGATGAACTAATTGGATGAACTGAGTGAAGGACTAGAAAAAATGGAAGAAAACAATATTTAAGATAATTATCAGAAGTTTCTGATTCACAAAACATAGTGTTTGCCTACCAAAATAAATAAAAAGAAAGCCAACACTTAGAGGCTGCGAAACAAGAAGAATAAAAAAGATGAGCTTAAAAGAAGTAAGAGAGAAAATACCAATTACTCACATAGGAATGATAAAGAGGTTTGCAACTTAACTTTTCATCGGGAGAAAAACGAAATGGCTAAACATCGTCGGGAGACTTAACTTTTCATCGGGAGAAAAAAGGCAATGGCTAAACATCGTCAGTGTGCAAAGAGGAATAAAAATTTCAACCTAGTATCGTAAACCTTAAAAGTTTACTTTTATAACAAAGTAATTATTTGTGATTCTATAAATCAACAATAAAAAAACCAACAACTCAATTAAAAATGAGCAAAAGCTATGAGCAGGCATTTTACAAAAGAGACTATCCAAATGATTGATAAGAATACAAAAAGTTGTTCAACATTTTTTAGTTATCAGAGGAATGCTAATTTAAAAATACACAAAGATTTTATTATGTCCCTATTAGGATGACCAAAATTTAAAAAGTAGACAGTGCCAAGGGTTGACAAGAATGAGAAGATAAACTTTCATTTATTGCTGCTATAAATATAAATTAGTATAACCACTTTGAAATATTATATGGTAGTGTTATCTACTAAAACTAATATATGTGTGTGTGTGTGTGTGTGTGTGTGTGTGTGTGTGTGTGTGTTCTATACACCAGCAACTCTACTCTTGAACATCTACCCAAAAGAGATGAGGACTTATGTTCTATAAAAGATATATACAGGAAGGTTTTCAGCAGTTTTATCTATATAATAACCAATAGTTAACTTGTAAACCTTATTATCATTCCTATGTGGGCAATTGGTATTTTTCTGTCTTACTTCTTTTACGCTCATCTTTTTTATTCTTCTTTGCAAACAACCCAAAACCCATCATCAATAGAATGAATAAATAAATTCTGGAATATTCATACAATATTGCACAACAATGAAAAAAGAATAAACTACTGCTATATTCAACAAAAAAATGAATCTCACAGACATAATGTTGAATAAAGAGGCTTTACAGTAAAATAATATATGTTGTATGATTGCATTAATATGAAGTTGATAAACTAATATGTGGAAATGGAGAGCAAAACAATATATTTGGAGGGTATTCACTAGGAGGAGGAAGAGGAAGCCTGCTAGGATACTGGAAATTTTTTATATATTGATCTGGATGGTGTTTAAGAGAGAGAGAGAGAGAGAATACTAGACATATGCATATATGTATATTTATATATTTAAAATTCATTTAGCTGATATTTAAGATTCGTACACCTTATTCGAATGACTATTATCAAAACAGATAAGTGATAACAAGTGCTGGTGAGGGTGTGAAGAAAAGGGAACCATTGTACACCGTTGGAAGGAATGCAGATTATTGTAGCCATTATGGAAAATGGTATGAAGGTTCCTAAAGAAAATAAAGTGGCACTACCATATGACTTAGCGTTCCCTCTTCTGGGTACATCCCCAAAGAAAATGGAATCACCACCTCAAAAAGATGTCTGCATTCTCATGTTATTGCAGCATTATTCATGATAGCCAAGATATGAAAATAACTTGTGTCCCTCGACAAGTGAATGGACAAAAAAACTGTGGGATAAATATACAATAGAATATTACTCAGCCTTAAAAGAGAAGATCCTGACGTTTGCCACATGGTGGACCTGGAGAACATCATGCCCAGTGAAGAAAGCCAGACACAGAAGAAAAACATTGCATGATCTCATTTATATGTGGAACCCAAAAACAAACCAAATAAAGGTCAAATATAGAGAGACAGAAAACCAAATAGTGGATACTGGGGTGAGGTCTAGGGGAAGACACAAGATATAGGTCAAAGGATACAAAACATCTGCTTTGTACGTAGGATGAAAAAGTCTAGAGACTTAAAGTGCAACATGAGAACCATAGTTTAAAAAAAAATTCTTACTGTATTTGGAATTTTTGTTAAGTAAGTAGATTTAACTGCTCTTGTAGCAAAAAAAAAAAAAGTAGTTTTGAGAGATAATTGATAAGTGAATTTGTTTCACGGTAGTAACCATTTTACTATCTGTATGTATCCTATAACATCAACTCGAATATACACAAATAAACTTATTTTTTAAAAAAGAAAAATTATTACAAAAGGACAATTTGAGAACAAAAAAGTAACTTGAATCAAAACATTGGTAAATATGTGAATAAATATAAATAAATATTGTCTCTAAAAATAATGTTACAAGTTTAGGTGCTTTTAAAAGAAAGTAAACTTAAAATTTTGACAAAATGGCACAAAGGATGCAATGAGATAATGGGAATTAAATGTTTCTAAGATCCAATTACTGTCTAAGAAAAGGATTAATTTATTAAGTATAATAATATTTTAAAGGTAATTACTAAAATGATAGAAAGTAAGTACTTTTCATGTAAAAGTTAATGCTGATTTAACAAGCAAGAAGTTATTTTTAAAAATCAGAAAATTTAGAAAGCCTAAAGAAAATTAGCAGTCAGTCCAAATACATCTATAATGATAGTGAATACAAATAAATTTAACATGACTGTTGAAAGTCATAGATTGCCAGATTTCATAAAAAACCATACCAAAAACCTAATGACATGCAAAATTTGTAAATACTAGAAGAAGAAGATATACTATTTAAATTTTAAGGTAAAAAAGATTTAGGTAATTATCAGAAAACATAGACATTAAGATAAAAAGCATTATTAGGGATAGAGAAGATCATTATATAATCACATATGACCATAAAAAGTTTCAATTCACCAGAACCATAATTTTAAATGTGTATACATTTAATAATATAGCCTCAAAATATATAAAGTAAAATGAAATAGCTATAGGATAAAATTGACAATGCTATCAGCACATGGAAGATTTCAATATATACTTTTCAGTTACTGTTGGATCAAGCACAATTAACTAACTCTGTATCCAAAAATAGAAAGTAAGCATACTTCTCAAGCACATGTAGAATACGTGATCTATAAAAACAATAATATACAATACCATGACCAAGTTGGGTTTGTTCCAGAAGAGAAGAATTGTTTAAAATTACAAAATATATAAATATAATTTGTGGCCAGGCTCGGTGGCTCAGCCTGTAATCCTAGCACTTTGAGAGGCCAAGGCGAGTGGATTGTCTGAGCCCGCAGGTTCAAGACCAGCCCAGGTAACTTGGTGAGACCTTGTTGCTACAATAAATAAAAATTTAGCCAGGCGTGGTAGCTGCTACTTGGAAGGCTGAGGCAGAAGTATTGCCAGAGCCCAGCAGATCAACACTGGGGTGGCCGTGAGTGTGCCATGGCACTCCAGCCTGAGCGACACGGTGAGACTTCAAATATATATATGTAGCATGTTAAGCAAATTAAGATCATATTAATACAAAACTATTAGATATCAACCAATATTAAATCATAATTAAAAAAAAAAATTCCAAGATGCAAACAGAAGTCAACATTATTAACCTAACACAGGCTATCTATCAAAGTCCTACAAAAAACATCATTTATAATAACAAAAGTATTAGAAGCCTCTTTTTTTAAGAGTCTGGAGTAGAAGCTGGATGCAGTGACTCATACCTAGAATCCCAGCACTTTGGGAGGCAGAGGAGAGGGGATTGCCTGAGTTCAGGGGTTCAAGACCAGCTGGACAACTTAGAGAGAACTCGTCTCTACAATAAATCAAAAAATTAGCCAGGTGTGGTGGTGCATGCCTGTGGTTCCAGCTACTTGGAAGGCTGAGGTAGAAGGATCACCTGAACCCAGCAGGTCAAGACTGTGGTAGCCATGAGTGTGACACTGACCTCCAGCCTGGGTGACAAAGTAAGACTCCTACTCAAAAAAGAAAGAAAGAAAGAAAGAAAGAACCAGGAGTAGATGCCTATTTTTACCACTCCTATTCAATATTGTAGTCAGAGAAATAAGACAAAGAAATAAAAGATGTAGTAATTGGAAAGGCATAAACGAAAATGTCATTATTTACATAAAATATGGTTATTTAGATGAAAATCTCGAGAAGATCTACAGATAGGTTTCATTAGCAATGAGATAGTTTAGCAAAGATACTGGATATAAGATCAATATACATAATTAAATGCATTTCTATACACCAGCAGTTAACAGAAGACATTTTGGGGGAAACAAACAAAAAAAACTATTTGCTATAGCAATAAAAATATGCTTTGCCTAAAAATAAGTCTAACAGAAGACATGCAAGAGATGTATGCAACAAATATTTATCTGTATTAAAAGCCAATAAAGAAAATTTAACTAAAAGAAGTCTGACTTAGTCTAGTCTCTCCATACCCCAAAGGTAGAACCTGAGAAGAAGTTTTTGGTAAAAGTCATTTATTGAAAGCCTGATCTCCTGGGGAAAAAATGAAAATGAAGTTAGTTAAACAAGGAAAGGGAGAGAGGCAATATAAGTGTGGATTAGTGAGCTAGCCATTGCTATAGGCAACTGGATGCTTATTACCACAGTATCATCTGAGAAACTTTATGAAGAGTGTCTCAGAACCTCCCAACACTGTGAATAAAGGCAGTTTTATTTTTCTATTGATTCCTAACCCCTAATAATCAAGGGTTGGAAACATGGTATTAATTATTTCATCCTCTAGGACATGCCCATGCATATTCTGAATGGTTTTTATAGACATCTTATAACAGAGAAGACCCAGCCCAGGAAGCAAAAGATGTAACTTGAGCTGGAGAGGAGTCAGTGAGTTTGAACACATGTGAAGCTGGTTGAAGTCTGCATGGGATTGGTACTGAAAATATGGAATGAGGCTAAAAAGATGTGAAATGGTGTACGAAAAGTGCCAAATACAGAGACATATACCATGTTCATGGACAGGAAGACTCAATATTACAAATACAGCAATTATTTTCAAACTTAACTTCAGTCAAATCTGAAATATATTTTTCTATGAATTTTACAAGCCCATTCAAGTATTATATGGAAGAGCAATGGACCAACAGCAGATTAAACATGTCTAAAATAATACAGGAAAAAACTTGCCGTACCAGGTTTCTAGATTTATAAAGCTGTAAAACAAAGACAGTGTGGCACTGGCTCACAAATAGACAAATTGAACAATGGAAGGAAAAACAGATCTCAGAAACATATCACATATGTGGATACTTGATATTTGACAAAGACTGCACTGTAGACAACTGGGGGAAAGATAAATAAAGTTCTTGTGTGATTGATTATCTCTACTAGAAAAAAATGAAATTGAACTTCTGACTCTCCATTCACAAAAGTCAATTCTTATTATATTAAAGACCTAAATGCAAAATGCTAATTTCTAAATCTTTTAGCAAAAAAAAATGGAGAGGAGGGCAACCACCTTGAGTCCTCTCCCACTCAATAAATCCTGCTTTCAAAAATATATCTATCCTCTCAATAAATCCTGCTTTCAAAAAAAAAAAAAATATATATATATATATATATAGGAATGCTGTTAGAATTTTAGAGTAGAGAAAACTTCCTTAAACAGCAAGAACAAAAAGCATTTAAAGTCACCTAATGTTAAGAATTGCTGTTAATCAAAATATACCACTAAAAAAACAAGAGGAGAATGTTGTTAGAACTTTAGGGTAGAGAAGGCTTTCTTAAACAAAAAAAACATTTGATAAAGCCCCCCCGAAACAAAAAATAGTATATTTCACTACATGACTTGCATACTTAGCCTTCAAATATGGCTCGACCTCTCTCTTATTCCATTAGTAGAGGGAATCTGCCAGGGGAGGGGGGGAAACACCTCATAAAATAATGTTGAGAATTGCTGCTAATCAAAATGTACCATAAACAAGACACAAATAGTTGCAAAGAATATTTGCAACATATAAAGCCCATATCAATGTTATACTAAATTGAGTGGAATCAGAGCCAGAGACGAGTTCAAAGGCAGCAGGTAAAGAATCAACTCATTACTAGAATCATGTGTGTCTCTAGTATTTCTCTCAACGGGGGCGCAATTGGCATCTTGGACTGGACTGTTCTTTGGCATAAGACTGTGCCTTGCACAGCTGAGACTTTGCCATCCTGGTGTTCAATTCCCAAATACTAGGGGCAACCATTAGTTCCTAGGCAACTAAAATGCCTCAATGTGTTCTAAAATGGTCTCAGGAACTGGTCAGTACTTCCTCTGATCAATAATCAATTTGATTCTACCTAGAAAATACATTTTTTTATTTTAAAGGTGTGGGGTACAATTCGAGGTTAGGTATGCAAATGTTCATTATGCAAGTACCCTTGTTTATGAGGTGTGTCCCCCCCTCCCCTGGCAGATTCCCTCTACTAATGGAATAAGAGAGAGGTCGAGCCATATTTGAAGGCTAAGTATGCAAGTCATGCAGTGAAATATGCTATTTTTTGTTTGAGGGGGTGTTTTAGTGAAGGAGGTGACTTTCATGGTTGGAAGGGTCATCTTGGGAAGAAATTTGAGGGGAGGCCCAGTGAGGAAATTTGCTCTTATTCCTGGAGTATCAGAGGGCAACCTGGCGATCCCTATCCAGGGGAAAGACTTAGAAACAGACTTTGAGGGCACTGAACAAGAAAACTTTCAAAATCATGTAGGAAAGATGGTAAAGTTTTAAAGCAGCTAGTTTTCTCTACTTATTGGACTATCAAAAAAGATGTTCCTGAGAAAAAAAAAGTTCATCTCATAGCCAATCAGGACAGAAAAAATTCAGGAGGCAAAAACAGTGTCAGCTTCCAAAGAGGAAATAATGCTGTATCTTTGAGGCTTGAGAAAAATGAGAAGGGCATATGAAAGTATAGCGCAGCCAAATGTCTGTCCCAAACAATGGGCAAAGGGACATTTCTTAACATGCCCAAACTATACCCTACTTATGTAAGACTTATAGATTAACTTGCATAATTGTTACTGGTTGCACAATGATACCTTGTTTATGTAAACTCAGTTTTCATAGTCCGTAACTCATGTAAGATGATTATATATTCACTTAATAATATCAGAGGAAGCATAGCTAATTAGTAAAAAGTGTTTATCTATGAAGATTAAATTTACTGGAACATCGGAGAGGGTATTTGTATATATTTTTTTTAAAGTCTGTATGACTAGGCACAGTGGCTCACACCTGTAATTCAAGCACTTTGGGAGGCCAAGTTGAGAGGATTACTTGAGTCCAGGAGCTCAAGGCCAGCCTGGGCAACATAGCAAGATCACTAATAACAAGACCCATATAGTAAACATAAAATGGCTAAAGATAAAAAAAGATTTATGAAAGCTGACAGCATCGGTATTCAGTTCTACTGCTATTTAAGTTGCTGCTAATTGCCCATGATTATGAAGAGCAAAGGTTTATCAGGCTTCGATTTCACATAGCCGGGTCTTTCAGAGACCCATTCCTCTGTGTTAAGTCATGTTCATTTATTTGTTCATTCATTCGTTCAGTAAGTACTAGCTTTGTACCAGTTGCCTGGAAATGAAGAAACAGAAACCTCTGCTCTCAAGAAGATGACAGTTCTCTGGGAAAGATAGAGAAGCAAGCCAACACTACTGTTCAAGAGGATGCATGTTTTCCCAAGAAATCGGGATAGCCAAGTAATGAGTGTGCTGAGGGAAGGCAGCAGGTGTTGAATAGAGGGCAACTCAAAAGGTCTTTGTAAGGCAACACAGATCTGAATTTTGAAAGATATGGTGGTTAGCTAGAGGAAAACATGCTAAGAAAAGGGGGCAGCCTATGCAAAGGGCCAGGCATGTGAACTAGCATCAGTCTAAGTGGCAGAATAGGACTGAAGCACAGGACTGGGATGGGGGCTGGGACGAGAGCTACAGGCTGAGCATCAGTATCAAAGAGAGCGTTGTCAGATCAGCTCAGACCTCCAACGTAGAACACATTGCAGAAGGGCAGAGGGAACCATGAGAGGAACTTCAATAAGAAGCTAGAAAGCTCTGGTTTATATTTTGTGAGATCTCTCTGATGGGAGGTTGTCTGGATTCAGGACAGGGGTAGCAGTTAGAGGGTTTTGCAGTAATCTGGACAAGGCCCAAGGAGTGCTCAAAGGCAGGATCTGCAGAGAAGAGGGCTGATAAGACAGTTATTGAAGAGGAAATATCCACAGAACCTGATTTTGATAAGCGAGCTGGTGGTAGAGGAGAGGCAGGCTTTCTGGGTAACACTTCGGGTCCTGGCTTGAGTGCCATCTGCCACACAGTTGGAGCACTTTGGAAATGAGAGAAGAGCGTGAGGAAGGCTAGTTCAGTTGGGGATGTATTGGCTTTGAGGATCACTTGGGACATGGGAAATGTAAGAGGAAACATTTAAGAGGCAATTAAAAATATGGGGTTCACATTCAAAAGCAAGGTTTGGGCTTGGGATTTAGATGCCTTTGCCTTCACAGGTCGCAGCAGACACTGTGAGTCGAGGCACAGGGAAAATATAGGGTAAGGAGAACTAGGAGGCAAGCATGGCGTCATGAAGATGACAACACTGCAAGGACGAGAAACAAGGGATGGCCATAAGAGACTGAAAGGAGCATCTAGGGAAGAACAGAAACAGCAAAGAGCTGTGACACAGAGCCTGAAACAAAAGAATAGAGGCCACAGCAGCGGGGGCAAAAAGGTTCGGAACACTGTTCATTAAGCTTATTATTAGGAAGATAATGGCAGAGCAAGTTAGCTGGGACAC